>JAPMOB010222941.1:0-38883 GCA_029875015.1 Lepomis gibbosus | reverse complement strand
TTTCTCTTAAACTTTTTTTTTTCTCTCAGATTATTTATTTTCTCGCATTCAATAAAGACACAATTCTAGCTCCATACGTGGCACCTTCTGGTGTGCGCTGGTCGCCCTTAAAAGAATAAGGAAAGGTGCTCAATCAGAAGAGAAGAAGCTGCTGGTGTGTCTTGGCTGGAGGAGGGCTGAGCTCAAGAGAGCTCCACGTGTAAAGACGCTGATTTAATGCACCACATGGTGAGCTCATTAAGTGACCCAAATCAAACCCAAGATGTTGGATGCATGTTGCATGCTTGGTGTGGCTAAATGCCAGAATGCTCATGGTGGATCCTAAGCCACGTTGTCACATGGCTTATGAACTTCTAACTTCAGTGAGGTGTGTGAGGCCGTTCTGCCGTCTTTGACTATTTCTGTCACAGTTGTGACTGCAAAGCATCATTCATCCCCAAAACGTTTGAAGACTTCAGGTAGCACAGAGACAGAGAGGCTTGTGAACTGGTTATAGTGGGACAGAGAGGCTTAGGGGACTGGTTATAATATGCACTGAGAATGGTCAAGCAAAAAAGTTGAACCAAGAGCAGATTGTGCAGGACTGCGTATTGCACAAGACTCACAGAATGGCATTCACGCAGGTGGAGCAACTCGCAGGGACATCAACAACCACTGTGTTACTATAGAAACACAGTGTTGTGTGTACACTGTGTAAAAACTGCGGCTCTTTGCTTTAATACGTTTTTGTGGCCGCAGCCATTGTGAAGTTGATATTGTTTATAAATCTGTGTTGTCTGCATTTATGCTGCTTTTAACATGGGAGTTATTTAATTTCTGTATCTTAGTATTGCTTGTTGCGCCCACCTCAGTGTCCATAGCTCTTTTTGCTGTTGATTGTGTTTAATAATTGAATTGAGTTTCCTCTGTTTTTTTACTCAGATACAGATTGAAGCATATGAATCTAAACTGCAAGCCAGTAGCTTTAGGTAAGTGTACCTTCCTATTAACTTATTAAGATATTGCTTACAAAATCCTACTCTTGCCTAGGGCACCAAAATGGCTTGGGAAAATTTTTGGAAGGCTTTTATATTTTTTGGTGGTGGATATAGTTGGGGCAAGTCTTTTGTGCCCTCTCTACATTATTCTTACCTTCTCTTTCCTCGTCCTCCCTCCTTGTCAGGAGTGTGGCTGTGAAGATTCTGCTCAGCATGTGTGGCTTCCTGGTGTTGTCTAATAAAGACATCTGAAAAAAAGACACTTAAAGGTGTTTCATTAGGGAATGTGTGTAGAGTATATTTTTACACACAAAACGGTCTCTCCTTATAGTATTGTAGAAGGTCTCTTTGCTCATCTGCTGTTCAGTGTGACTGAGGGCAACCTTGATCCTGTTCTTCTGAGCAGTCTACCCTTCTGCTGAGATGTCTTGGACATTTCCACTGCACCTTTTTCCAGTTTTTCGAAGAGGATTAAGATTTTTACAGCTCTTCTGCCTCAAGCAGACACTTCATCTCAAAGCTCTTCTTCTCTCAGAGTAGTACCAATTTTTCCTTCTCCCAGGTCATTCCTGGGTTATGTGTAGTCTATACTATAAAACATATGTATTTGCCATCCATCCATCCATCCATCCATCCATCGTCAACCACTTATCCTGTGTAAAGGGTTGCGGGGGCTGGAGCCTATCCCAGCTGGCATTGGACGAAAGGCAGGGTACACCCTGGGCCACACAGCCACTCACACTCACACCTAAGGACAATTTTTAGAAACCCAAGTAACCTAGCCTTGTCTTTGTGTGGTGGGAGGAAGGAAAAGAACCCACGCGGACACAGGGAGAACATGGAAACTCCACGCCGCCCGTATTTGACTTCATACATTAGAAAATAGATGTTGGACCATCATTAGCACCAGGCAGAGTTCTGAGTACCTCATTTTTGTTGATGGATTACAAATAGATTCTTCATACATCTGACATTAGACTGTACTGAGGTATTAAGGATTAAACATGAACTATTCAAAAGAACACACACTTGAGTTTCTTTTTTACACGTGTATACTCTCAGCATATCAACATTAAAATGAAATCATCTAGTGCTCACTTGGGTAATAATATTTTGTCCTGGCTAATGGTTATTTCAGTCTTTGGGCTATGTTCTGTCCCAGCTCACCACATCAACACAAACACACATTCTCCAAAGTCTACTTCACCTATAATTGAAGTAATTATTGGGACCAAGGAAGGTCAACAGCATAGCTTATTAGCTTTCACTCCAACTCCAAGACTTTCTGTCCAGCTGCCTTTAATGTTATGCATGCAAAGCTAAATGTAGCATTAGTGGAGCCCTAGAGAGCAGGGTTTGACATTGATGACTTTGTTAAGGGGAACATATGTTTGAACAGATCACCCCCTCTATAAATATAGGCTGTATTCAATCCCCATGGCCTGGAGGCTGGCGGCAATGTATGTCTGCGTGACATTATACAGAAAGTAAGCGAGGGAGGTAGAAAGTGTGTGTGAGGGAGAAAGGCACAATGAGGGGAGAGAGGGCAAACGTTTTTGTGTTTTAACATTTTAGCTCAAGCGCAAAATTATAGTTCGGGTTGTGAGGTGTGCATTCTGTTACATTTTGCTTTGTACTTCACTTTTCCTTCCTGAAGTATTCTAAATTGAGCTGATACACAAAAGGGCATTATGTACACAGCTGTGGCCTTCCTACAATAACACTGCAGAATGACTTTTACTGTCTCACAGGTTCTTGTTAATTTGATCATTTCCAAATTTAAAACCTCACATTGACATAAAATTTAAAGTTTGCTTTAAAGGACTATTGATTATTTATTAAAACAGAGATATATGGGACCACAGGAGCATATTGCTGCTGAGGTAACCTTGGGCATGTTTACAAAGATGCTGTCAAAATGTCGTAGTTGATTAATGTGTCTCAAATAAATAAACAGATTATTGATTAGCACAGGGATATCAGAAGGTATCCAAGGCCTACATACACAATAACCTGTTGTGTAGCACTACTGTTTCACACAGCTGCAGCCCACAATCATACATTAATATTAAGGAGAAAAACATGTATGTAACATTTAAACACGCACTGCCTCCTTCATACATGCAAATAGAGTATGATGATCACGGTTTTAAAAAAGATTCTTCTCTACAGTATCACCAGGCAATGCTAAGATTCTTTAAATCAGCATCATATTTCTCTTGGATGGCAGTGTTGGTTTGTGAGTGGTGGGTAAATGAAGACCATTTTGCACTGTGAGCAGATGGTGAGCATTGAAGTGCCTGTTGACAGGTAGCCTATAGCTTGTTGTCTGAGCTTGCGTTAACACACGCGGCAAGACACACGCAAAAACACACACCTATGCACACACGCTGAAGCAGCTTTGAGCCCTAATTGGTACCCAGAAGGGTTTGATGGAAAGAGAGTGAGAGAGAGAGTGGGAAAGTGAGAGTGGTATGAAAGTGGAAATGAACATCAGAAACGCAGACCAGCTGGTCAACTATTTACCTCCAAAGCACCGAAGGAAAGAATTTACATTTAATGTAGTATTTTTTTTTGAATGAAAAAAAGGATAAAATGAAATTATTGAAGTAAGCAAACCTGTGAATTTCTCTGTGAAGTATTGGTTTGTGCCCCTGAGATATTTAGACGATACCAACAACAGAAGCCTTTTTGTTGAAGACAGCTGTCGTGGAATCACAGGATATCTATCTGTTGGTCTGCCGAAACTTCATCTGTAAATGTCTTCTTCAAAGTAATAGCTCTCAGATTCATTGTTAATTTAATTTTGTGACATCCATGATGATAATTGGATATTGCTGTGAAATTCCTGCAATGTGTTCCTGTGAAAGCGCTTGTCAGTCAAACAGTAAGGACAGTACTACAGCTTCTTTTGTTTCAGTAGGGGCTGCTGTGTCCTGTGCCTCTTTATGGTGGCCTTTTCTGCTTAAGCTACCTATCCATTTCTCTTACAAACAAGCAAGCAAACAAATCAAACAAGCCAGTCCTCTTGCCACCAAAAACACAAGTCAGTGTGAGGCAGAGAATATTTTCAGGGAAAAGGGACTGGGTATGTCAGTTATCTCAGACACTTACAGTAGGCTTACCACAAATACTGATGTGTGCATCTGCAGAGACATGATACGGTCGGTTGTGAAGCTGCAGCCACGTTTAAAACAACACAAACCATCGTGAAAATCAACATGAGAACTGTTTTTTCTCTATTGGACACCTTACTATAACCTGAAGCCTCTCCTACTAACGACACAACAGTCAAAGCCAGCAATTTTCAGAATTTATTCTGAGGATGTGCAGGTGAATTCCATTAAACTCAAAATAACCAAGATGGCGCATAATTACTTCCTCACAAAGCGACTGTACAGCTGACTGCTCAGTCACATGCTCTCAATGCTGCTGGAAGCTATCTTGCAAAGAGCTGTAATCATCGACTGTTGAGTCTGAGTCCGAGTCTGCATTGTTGCCCATAGCATAACAATGTCTGAGGTCCATGTGATAGGTTGTTGTTGTCTACACAAAAGAAAATTAAGAAAGATGTGGAAATAGATGATGGATATCCATTTATCTTAGGGTTAACACAAGGTCCATGTACTAGCTTTTTCTGCATTGAATACTTAAGAAAAGATCAGACACCAGAAAAGGCTGGTAAGTGGACCTTGGGTTAAGATTTTTTTTTTCTTTTAAGCTAACGTTTCCAAGGTCAAGAATTGATTTTCATGCCCATTCCAATCACAGTTGAGAGAGTGCTACAGTCAGATGATTGGACAGAGCTGGATAATTTACATTCTGAATTTATATTAGTCTACACCTGACTTAAAATTCTTTTGAAACCTAACCTGCATTCCACTCCGCAGGAGCAAATCATAACTTTTACTACATCAGAGGTTGTGCCATTACTCTGATGCGGATTGTATTACATCTCATCTGATTTCTGTATTTTCTGTATAATAGGTTGTACAGGTAGAGCTTTGAGTGGATACACTACATATGCAAAGTCATGTGACACAAATATGATATCTAACCTGTTTAAAGCAGGAAGTCTCATTGTGATCAAGTTCTCTTTTGCAAGAAAAATCTGAGTACAGAAGATAGAAAAGATCAGTAACAATATGAAGTGTTAGCAGCAGGTTGACCTCTGCTTCTGTGTTTACAGCTCAGGATGACTCATCTGACAAGTGCTAACATCTCCATAGCTGACGGTTTCTGTTTTCTGCTGACCTAGGCCACACAGGTAGCATGCTGGAAAGCTCTATTTTATGTTGACTCCTGCCTGTTTGCCCTTTGTTAGACTTCATAACTGTTTTTGTGCGTGTGTTTTGTGCAAGTATAATATGTCTGTGTGCCCAGACTAAATGACCAGCATAAAGCTTTGTGCATAATTGTGTGTGTGTGTGTGTGTGGTGAGAGGTTCAAAATTCAAGTAGAGGTCGCAGGCCAAATGCCGCATGGCTTTGTCTGCGTAAATGGCCACTGGGGGCAGTGTTAAGTGTCCTGGAGGGTCTCCAAGGTCATATCTACACACACACACACACACACACACACACACACACACACACACACACAGAAATTCATAAATGAGTGCGTGTGTGGTGTGTGTGTATCCTGGAGGGACTATGGGGTTGTTACCCTACTAATGGGGCCATATGGTCACAAAACAAACACAAACTGTTCCTCCTCTCTGCCTGTAATAAGGTCATGAAGATGCTGATCTCATTCAGATGGAGAAACCAGCAGTGGAGAACGTGCCAGAGGATGCAGACTCAACTCACAGGGAGGAAGGTCAATAACCTGGAGCATCTCCTGTCCACAGAAGCCTGCATGAGTTATATTATAGAGAAAATCAATACATGATCACTTGATGGATTTGACGTGTTCCTGGTCATACACAGGATCTGCTTCAATTGTTTTTTTCCATATACAGCCCTATAACCTCAGGTTGAGCCTACCTGTAGAGGTAATGCAGTTCTATCTGCGTCAAGAAAATTTGCTGCCGTTCTGGTGTTCACCTGGTGTCAGCATAGGCTGTAAATAGTAAGGGACAAAATTAGTATTATATGACTTATTCAGCAAAGACTCCAGCTGTGTCCTAAATCGATGCAACTCTGTCATTCCGAGCAGGTCTTAACTGTTGTGTTCACAATGGAAAAGTGACCAAAATAAGTATGATCAATGAAGTCAGTATGCATAACACACTTTTTAATTAATAAATACAAGGTAGCTTGAGAAAGAAACAAAACATGGATCTTTTGCGTTTTCCCCCCAAACAAAGAAGGAGTGACTTGGCCAGCAGCACCACCATGCACACGAGATGGCAAAAGTCTGGAGGAGGATCAGTTTCAACCCAGTTATCAGAAGCAGGATTACTATACTATTCTCCACGGGGAACTATTTGAGAAAATCGTGGAAGCAACTTTTCGTCATGGCCCTGCAGAATTTCAGAATAACTCTTATCAATGATCTGTTGCACCCTTGCCTCCTTAACAATCAAACTGTAGCAAGAAAATAGTGTGTTTACTCACCATCAGTAGCCTGCATATTGCTGTCATCGCAATATAATGTAACAACATCCAGAAGGACTTTCTTGACCCAGAATCTCTCTGCTTTGTCACTGCAGGCTTCAGCATCCAACCTGATGAGGCTGACAGACTTGATCTCTTTGCACACAAAAGGTCAGTAAAGACCGTCATCAAAGGGTAAAACCTGTGTTCCATTACTGTAACTCAGTGCAGTGTGACAATTTGAGAATGTGATATATAGTGGTGGTGTTTTCTATTTAGCCCGTTAGCACAGCTTGTGATGCTTATTATGGACAACATATCTGTTATGCATTCATCTCTTCTATGTGATACTGTTTTCATAAACTGCAGTTTACACCGCAACATCATCTTGTTGTATTCTGGTGCTCGGTGGTTGGTATGATTGCTCTTTGACAGCCTGTTATGTGTGTTGAGATGCTGAGTTGAGTTGCGCTGTTCAATGTGCTGAAGCAGTAGTAGTCTGCAGTAGACAGGAGAACTTACATCTGTCATCAGTTCTCTCGCAGCAAATTATTATTAGGCCTACTGCTGGCCATTATGTGACTATTGTATCAAACAATGCCTGTCTGTGTGTAGTGGGAGTAGACGTTGGCAGTTAAGAAGAGCTCATATCTGTGTGTTTGTCACCATTCTAAATACCATACTTTGTAAATCCAGTCCGGTGGGTATGTTTAATTTCCTCATAAAATACAATCAGGTTATATGGAAAAAAATCTTTAACTACCTTTGCTAGTGGCGTTCACACATTTTTGATTTTGAGTCCATAAAGCAGGTAATGACAGATTTCCCAGTGAAGAATATTAATAGAAGAGAGCAATCAGAAACTGTGGCTGATAACGGAATGTGTGTGATGCTCTAATGAACATTTCCTGTGTGTGTGAAAATAACTAAAAGAGTGTGAAAGTCCTCTAAAAGCAGTCTAAAATGACAGCTTAAAGCCAGTATAGATTTCCATTAGTCAGTAGTTAAGTGTTTTTCTGTTACTGATTCAAGTGTGAGCCACATGTACTCTTCTTACCAATTATTTGAAGTGTCAGCACTTATTCTTAAAGTAAAACATACATCAACAAGTATCATATACATCACTGGTGCCCAAACATTTCCATGCTCAAGATCCAAAAGAAAAATCTGTTTTTTCCCTGGACCCAAATTTACAAAAATAAATCTACACTTCTATCTACAGCAAAACAAAATATGTACAATTACATATGTACAAATATTATTTAGTAAGTATTTAATCAACACATCTTGAAGGATTCTACTTTGCAAACAAAAAAAAAGTTTGGACTTTCTCAAATACAGCAAATGTTTTGTTTGGAGATACCTGATCAATTTATTCATTTTATACCCCTCATTACTGAGCACCTCCCCACATATTACACAGTGAAACATCTGAAAACTCGTCTTTGTACTTTAGTTAAGACATCATAGGATCAACAATGACAGATCACAGACTACAGATATAAAAATTCTATATGAATGTGGGCAGAAGATCGAGTTACATGCAGGTGGTGCAATAGATAAGACACCTGCCTTTGGTGTGAGAGACCCGGGTTCAATCCCCCATTGTGACCCATCCACCATTGTGTCCCTGAGCATATAGCAATTGTAAGTCGCTTTGGATAAAAGCGTCAGCTAAATGAATAAATGTAAATGAGCTCTGTTTATTCCATGATGGGGAACTACAACTCAGTGTGGCAAAATAACCCCTGATTATGTCAGAATGATCTCAGAGAAAACAACATTTCAACAAAACATTACAAACTGGAGATAGATAGATTCAAAGATGTGGATGTTTACAGTACCAGGGAGGGAGAGTCTAACAAAAAGATGAAGTTAGTGGCGTTGTGGGAGATGTATGATCCAGTGTTTTTGGAGCTTGACCCATTCTAGGGATTAAAAGTCAGGATACCTCGTTCTCTGCTGTATCGATTTTGACCATTCTGTTTTTAATGTGTCTCCTGACTTTATGGAAGTGCAATACTACTTTTAAGAGCCCCTTTGTGCCAGCTTACAAACTGTTATGTGTTAAGGTCCTCGTGGGAGTCATGAAGATGCCTCTGGTTTGGAATAGCTCAGTGTACAGTCTGTGAAGTTAATGTCAGCCAATGTCAGCATCAAGGTTTCACCGATTAAATTTTCTAATTCTATTTAAATTTGAATTTAGATTTAAATTAAATTTTTGTCGTAGACAGATTTTTAATTCACTGTTTATATTGCTTCAAAACTTTAAGAAATTAAGCTCTGGTTTTAACCTCTTACATTTCACATTTTTAAAGCATCTTATGCTACACTAATTTATGATAGTGTGATGATCTATGTCACCAATTTACACAGTTTCTACATACGTGCACATGTGGAGACACTCTTCGCCATATATGGGCATGGTATACTAAAATATTCTTATGTGATACCTTTGCCTTCATGTTCGCACAGACAGAACCTATCAGTTTTGTGATGGTAAATCACCTGTATGCTTCCAGAGACAGTACGGTAGTGCTTCAGTCTGCTGGGAGTGTAGATTCCTTGAAAGATGCGCATATAAAGTAAATGACAAAATTTAAGAATGAATAATTCATGAGAACACATCAAACTATATTATTCTTTGTAGGAGAAAATGTGAGAGATTAAAATGGGAATGTGATACTGGTGAAAATGTTCTTCCTTTCCCTAAGGACCGGAAATATGGTGTCTCTGTCATTCACATTGTAGTTTTAATACCTTTAGGCTAGTTCACAAACTTGGAAGAAATCTGTCAGGTGGAAAGTAAGTTTTTTATTTTATTTTTTTTGTTTGTAACTCCACTGTAGTGGTGTATGGTGTACATTTTTCATTATTGCATTTACCTTAAATTTACTCATTTGGCAGATGCTTTTATCCAAAGCGACTTACATTTGAGGAACAACATGCAAGCACCAACAAAGTATCAATACAGCACAAGATCCACAACTTATTTGTGTCTTATAGTTATTTGTGTGACATTAGTAAACATTAGTAAGAGTACATTGTTCTCTTGAGATGAGATCATATGATACAATGTCAGCTTTAGTACTAAAACTTTCTGCTGGTTAGTTAATCATCGACACCTGCTATGGACTGCTGAATGAGAATAGACTGCTTCATTCTACTTCCGGTTTCTTGAGGTTCATCCAGATTATGAAACTCAACCAGTATGAATTGTTGCAGATTTATTTGGAGAGCAAATGAGACATGAGTCGATGTCTCGATATGGAGATGACACACCTGACCACTTGGTGGGGTTGTTAGTCCAGCTATTCTCTGGCAGGTGAAAGGGCATTATAATTTTTTGGGGGGGATGTACACCTCAGTTGTCCAGTTTGTGTATAAAAAGTGTTTTAGTTAAAGAAGCTAAACTGTTATTAAAATGTAAATGTGAGACTTAATATTAACATACAGTCTCTATCCCCCAAAACTGGGTGGATTCTCCTGCGGTGGGCCACAGACAACATGTTGATTTTCTCTGTTGAATTGTTTTGTTAGAGCAAATCCCCAGACATGAAAGCCAAATGACATCAGTTCATGTATATTAAGTTTTTGGATCAAAAAACAAAACAAAAGGTGACATCCTCTCAGGAATAATTATTTAACAGTGCTTGATACCATCTGTTTCTCAAAAACAAGGTTGAGAACGTCCAAAAAGGACACATGAATACATTTAATATCACAGTCATGGAGATTAGTAGTGATTAATGTGCGGTGATAGTAGATGATCATGTCAATATTTCTTTATTAATATTCATATTTTGTGCTGTTCTAGCTTAGGAACAACAAAGTGACTAATCATAATAATGTCATAAGCAGACTTTAATAGATGCATTAGGATTGATATACCCCTGGGGTGAATGGCTTATTGCTCATAAAGCAGAATAATCTGCTCTGGCAATTAAATGGGATAGCATTACAGGTTCATTCAAGAGACTTAGGGATAATTCAGGCATAGAGAAAATGGTCAAATACATGGTAATTGCAACAAATTTAAGAGTTTGAGCAAGAATACGTTAAAGAGATTATCAAAATTGTGTCTGTGTCTGGAGCAGGAGCGGAATAGAGCCCAGTAACTATTATGACACTTCATCCATTTTAATCAGATTGACTTTGATATGAGTGAGGAGATTGACTAAATTGCAAAACAACCAAAACAGTCTATGTCGAACTGTACTGCATACTGTATGCTGTGCACTTAAAGGATGCTGCTGCTGTTGCTCTGTATTTTTCTTCTTTTCGACAAATCAAGATGAAAAGACCAAAATCAACAATGTGTTAGTAGGGCTGCACTGGGAGCACTGGGAACACAGGGGACAAGTCCACACCACTTTCTTATAATTTGTTAAAAAACTGTTCTAAAATATAGCTTGTAGGTAAATAACAAATGAAAATGCCTTTTAGAATAGTTTATTTACACATTAAGAAAACATACAATGCAATTAAAACATAGAAGAAAAAAATGTCAAAAAGTTGTAACTTAAGCTAAAAAAAACAAGATTCTGATTATAAAATGACCCAAAAACATGCATGCAAAAATCAGTAACTTTAACAACAACAACAACAAGAAGTTTTGCGTTCTCTCCCTTTGAACATGACAAAGGAGGAGGGAAGACTAAATCATGCCTACATACGTGTTGCCTCAGCAGGGATAATATTACATGGGAAAAGTTGATCTACAGGAAAACCAGATCTGAAAGCATCACAGAATCCCTGAGAGATGCACTGACTTCTTTCAGTTATATTTAGATAATTTGAAATGTCACCTGCCACCTGAATTTTGTGTTTCCTTTTACATAAATAAAAACTTTTTCACCATAAATTGGTGCAGAAACATTAACCAGAATGCAGAAAATTAACTGATTAATGATCAGAATTTCCTGGGGGAGGTCGCTCCAGACCCTCGCTCATATATCTTGGTATTGACACACTGTTTAAGGATCTTTTCCTCTCGTTCTCGGGAACCTAATATCACGTATCATGATTTCTCACAAGCTAAGAGTCCCTTCACACCCATAATCCAATCCCCCGTGTTCTCATGATGATTTTAATCTATATTGAGATTACTATTATTTATCAAGATTATTCATTGATTTTAGTGACAACATTTTTTTATATTGCACTTTCAAATAAAAAAATAAAATAAACAGGCAACATCCATGATGTGCTGCATTCCTGTTAATGTACAAATCTTAGCATCAAAAAAGACTGGTCCTTAAAGTGCATCATCTCCTAGAAGCAAAATATAAATAACATTTTGTCCGAAAAGTTCACTGAGTCCGGCTCCTGCTGCTCCATGGTTTTGTCCCGTCCTCTGCACAGCATTAACTTCCACTGGAAGCGTCTCAGACGCATTTCAGGAGCTGAGCACATTGTTGCCTTGTTGTTATTTTGTCCTTTTTGTGCTTCTACCTATGGCTTCTACTCTGCTTACCAGCAACGGCTCTCTGCGAACCGGTTTTGTTTGGTTGTCTGCATGGCTGCATATCCCACAGAGAGCATTTCAGAATCAGAGTTGTTTTGTGTTCCAGATTTTGCTGACATGTTTAGATTTTGTTGATTTGAAAATTGGTGCTTTTGTGCTTCTTCTGTGATAGTAGGCTATGTACATAAATGTTTCTTTTTTGTTTTAAAAGTGTTTTTGACTTATGATCAGAGAATGCACTGGGTGTTTTATTTTAAAAATTGACTGGATTCTCTATGCTGTTCTGTCTGACTTACTGCAAAGTTCGATGTGCTCTGTGCAGCAGACGCGGTTTCTGTCAAAAAAAGACTTGTGTAGTCTTCGCGGAGTGGAGAGCTGCATCTGGCTTCTGTGATGCGCTGTACCTGATGGACTCCCAAGCATTAACAAGAAGGGCCATGACCAGCTCCAGCAGTTGTGGCTTTCTACTCTGGACAGTAGCAGCAGGAGAGTGTGTCCGCAGGTGCGCAGCCAAATTGGCCCCCTGGCTGCAAGTTTAGGAAGCGAGCATAGCAGAGTTTTTCCATGAGCGGAGCACTCATTTTAAATGGCTATATCATGTTCATTTAATTGGGAAGCTAAAATCGCGTAATCGCGATCAATATTCGATAAATTGTGCAGCCCTATGTGTTAGTACTTAATTAATACTCTTTCTGACTTCCCTACATGGTCTGTTGCTCTCAGCCTAAAGCTCATTTGTTCCTACTAAAAACATACAACAGATCACAAATTGTACTTTCACTTTCAAAAAGGGATTGGGTAATTTCCTAAGAAAACTGAGCACCATAGTTTTTATCAAACATTATTCAAACAGAAGTAACTTGTGCATTTGTTAGGGACTATTTTCATTTGTGAATTAATACGCATTTGATGCTCTAGTGAGTTTTTTTGGCTGCAGGGCGGTGTCAAAATAAACTCCAGTGACTCATCATAATGAAAGAACATGTAACCCAGTTCAATATTCTGACTCACTGATGTATTTTAATAGTAATCAGACAACAATGGACAATTTAGGTCTTAGCTTGGTGGAAAAAGCCATGTATATCAGGTTTGGGCTACACAGGCAATTACTTGTATCATTCATTGTTTTATGTTTATGTTCATGGGGTTGATGGGCAATTAGAAAACTATAGAATATAGCCAGTCTTATCATTTATGGAGTGAAAGGTCAGGTCTCCAACCCAGAGCTAATGTTTTTTAATAGAAATGTGTGTTAACTCTTTTGTCCCAAGAGACTCTTCTCCATTGGGCTTGGCAAAATTGCGTGTCCTATGATGGCCAGGCTGCTGGCCAAAATAGACATTAGTTAGTAGCTAAGAGTGTGTGTTTTTGTGTGTGTGTTTGAAAATAGCAAGGAGGCGATAGACAAAGATTCCAATATAGTATATATTTATGTGTGTTTATCATAGGCAGAAGCAGATGTTTAAATACAGTAGTGCTGGCGAGTGTGTATGTGATCTCCAGCTGCTCTTTCACGGGAGATTAAAGCCTCCTGTGGTCAGTTTGCTCTCCCTAATGTCAGGTCCCCTCCAAAGACTGGAATCACCCGTAGCCTAGCAACCGTGGCCACAGCTAAGGGAAGCGCGGCCATGCATGCAGAATTCAGCTTTTTAGGTGTGTGTGCGAATGCCTATATATTCTGTAGGAGGGAAGGTCTGTATGTTTCTGTCCAATGTGCGAGCAGATGCACATGTCCGTGTGTGCACCTTTTCAACCATGCAGATGTTTTATTATGTGGTGGTGAAATGGTAAAACAAAAATGCCCCTGTTCACAAGTAAACTCCCACCCTCAATCCCCTTTTTCCTGTTATTTCGACTCTGCTCAGTCTCTTCCCTCATTCCTACAATGTCCACATCCAACATGGCTCTTCAGGGAAGTCAGCCAGATCTGCAGAGAGGCAGGGCTTGGTGCTTTGAGGCTGGTCAGCGACAAATGATCTCTGGCCTCCATGGTTTGGATCTCTGCTTTTTGGGACAGAGTTTATACCTTAGCCCGACTTATAAATTGGACTGCTGGATGGCTTGAGGCAAAGTGGTGATACATATTCCCCGTACAGCACAAAGAATCAGGAATGAGAGAGAGAGCAGGGGGAGTGAGAGATTCAGCATCGCAACCACAAACCAGCTGGTCACCCACTTAAATATAAAGCAGATGGGATGCCTTATTTCAAGCAGGATTTTGCCAAACAAGGAAGACCTTTCTGTAAATCGTTTGTTTATGTTTAAGAAACACAGAGAAAGAACAGAAAAAAAAAACTCAGGATAAAACAAAAACAGGCTGGTGTGCTTACAATTACAATAACCTTATTTGTATAGCATTGGCGTTAAACCAGGAAAGGGTTTTCATAGAAAATACATATATTGCTCAAATTAAGGTAATGAAAATAGATATCTGCTCAGTCTCTGAATCAATTGATATTTGTGCCATCAAACAGGTTAACACAAGTATTAAACATCTGCAACAATAACTGGCCCAAGTGGGGAAGAGGTTAAAACAGCAAACCAACACACATACACAATCGGAGGCCAGCTGATCATTTCTGTTTTTATGTGTGTGTGTGTGTGAGAGAGAGAGAGTGTACCTGGCTGCTTACATGCGTGAGAAAAATGGGAAGAGAGAGAGAAGGAGAGAGAGCTGTAGGCAGAGGGACATGAGCCAGCAGCAGCACTAGATTACATTAGCAAGGCATGAGGCAGCGAGAAGGTCAGTGAATCAGATACCGGTTCAATATAGCAGCACAACTCTGAGGGCAGGAGCTGAGCTGGTCTGCTATCCAAGCGGATTGCTGAGGAAGCCTTGTCTTTGCGAATGTGTTTAAGGAATTTGACCACACTGAGAGCGGACAGAAGAGCTGACTCCTGAAAATGGCACCACGTCCGTTTCATCTGTGAGGGTGGAGGAACTTTGTTGCTGAGTAGATGTGTATTAACAATACAAAGAAGCGCTGCTTTATAAAAATCTGCTGTTTGCCACAGTTTTCTATTTTTTTTTTTTTTACATAAAACAAATTACACCTGCATACTGTTTGCGTATCTACATCATCAGTACATGTAGTAATATTTGGAACATTTTGCTGATCTTGTAAGATGCTTATAGCATTCACGAAAAACCGATGAACAGCTCAAATTTGATAGATTACAATATCAAAGCAAAATGATACCTACAGTAAATCCTGCACATTTGTGCTGCACTACAATTTGTAAAAATCAATTACCACTACATCTACCCAAGAGCCGTGCTGTGAATGAATCAAAATTTTGAGTGGCTATTAAGTCTCTCATAGATCATATTGACTTAGATATGGTCCCTCTAACTTTTAATGGTCGGCACTTACAGTAGATGAGTAGTTCAGCACTCTTAGCCCATTATACTGTTAGTGGACACACAGTGCAATCAGGAGGGTCAAAGATTTTAGTGTGCTCCATTAGTGAAGTGCACTACTCGGGTGGATTCTAATTGACCTGCTGTAAAAGGAGTGGACAAGCTAGACCTCCCAAACCTGCCAGTGGGGGGAACACATATTACATGTATGATCATTGTTACTCACAGATGTCCAAATTATTCATAAACAAACATTAAGATTAATTTGAATATAAGATGAGATGAGATCAGAAACTAATGTGAAACATGTATATAATGGGTTAATTTAAAGATTACAAAAGAATAAATCACTTAAAATTATGATTGTAACTATCTGCATTGCAAGATATATCAAAAGGGCCCTTTTTGGTTGATTTGGGTAAAGTCAACTTCCACCAGAGTTCACTTGATCAGCTTCAGTGTTTCTCTGCAGATTACAAAGTGTCTGGACCTTTAAACCTCTTGGGATGTTGATGCTCATCAAACTATTCTCTGGGCACTCATGCCCTGCAGATTGGAGCACTGTGACCACTCCAATTGGGTTTGTATTTAGTCACATCTTTTTTGTCCTTTAAGCAGAGCAGGGGGCCTAAACCATGCGAGGAAAATGCACCCTACCCTAATTTTCTGCTTATTGAGAACAGAGTGAAGGATGACATTAGAAGTTTTCCGTCACTGCGCCACACTCTTCATTGCTGGACGACTTCACTTGCAAAAGAACATTGAAGTTTATAAAGGACTGTGGCTTTTTACAGCGTGTGTGTGACTTTCATGTATTTGGTCATCCTTCCTTTCAGGTATGATAACATTTTACCCTAAAAAATGAATTTTTCAAATCTAAGATTTAAAACTACCAAGCTAAGAAGTCTTAACAGACAACAGTGGTTCTCAAAGCAGGCAGATAAGGTTGGGCTCTAATTACATTTTGACAGATTATGAAATCAGGTTGCGCCACACACACAAGGAAAAATGTCTCATATTGCTTTCAAATCACAAACATACTGCAAGATTAGAAAATAACAGTTCATCACACGCTATTATTAAGATTAGCTTTCCGCCAGGAGCTACATATCACTGCCACTCTTAACAGTCTCTCAAACACTCTGTTTCACTCTCACCTACATGCACAAATACCAATACATGGGTTACACAACCCAAGCGTACATTACTTTCCTTTTACGATAAATACCGTTGCTCATTTTCATTTCCATCATGCATTTTCATTTATTTGTTATTTTAGATCAGTGCCAAGACTTTCATCTGACATCTGGAAGCACTTCACACCTGTAAATGGAGAGAATACCTGCATTCAATTACTACTCTGCAAACAGTTTCAAAAATGCCACAAATCTGAAACTGCATTTGTTTATATATAAGAAAAAAAACACAAAAATGTTCCAGCAAAAGGTCATGCTATTGTCCACAACTGTTTATCTTCAGTGGCATCCACCTGCTTACAATGTCAAGAAAGCATGCAGAGTGGTAAAGACACAGATCAAAAATATATTTAACTACCTAACAATGTGTGCAAAATATTTGCAGATGCTGCCAAAATTGAAAAAAAAAAAGAAAGATTAAATGCACTCTCTGCATACGCAAAGTGGACACGCCATAACTTCTGTTATTCATGAAACTTCAGCAGTTTGTGTCACTGTAACTCCATCGAGTCAGCTGTCTGTTAGAGTCACAGTGGTCTCTTGTTTGAGCCTAGATCAAATTTTCAAAATTAGTTTGCCATTGAACAATGTAAATGCTCTCATGACAGCAGGTGATGTTCTTCAACATAAATCAGAAACAAACCTTGAATTTCCACTCCCACCCACCCAGCTGGTCATCAAATAAACCAAAGTCTTTGTGCACAATAACAAACTGAATTAATGAAAAGGTGATTACAGTGAATATAAGAGTGAATATATAGCAATCACAACTAATACAAGAGGAATAAAATAAAATAAATAAAAAATAAGTAACTAATAATAATAGATAATAGGTGGATAAATGATTTGGAGGCTTGTCAAGGAGTCAAGTTAACAGGTCAATGATAACACCACATACTCATACAGCATATGAGCTATGAAAGTGTGTCAGGACCATAGACTGTATAGTCAGGAGTGTAGAGTACAGTAGAGTTTCTCATCAGATCCAAGTGCAGCGTAGCAAATTTTCTCAAGCTTCAAGAAAGACATTATGTTCTCAAGCCACTGAGAAAGTGTGAGTCGGGAAGCTTCCTTCGATCACAGTAATACTACTCATTGAGCTAAAAGTGTGGCAAAAGCCAGACCATTATGTTTAGTCATGTTCAGATGTGCATCTTCATCAGCAACTCCAAATAGGGCTGCTAGGAGGTTAGGTTCAATTACACAGTTTGAGTCTGAGAAAGTGTGAAAATGAAATTCATATCTGCAGACTTTTTCTAAACTGGGACAGAGCCAGTACATATGAATCAATGATGTATTAGCTCCCTAACATTTATCGCAGCTGGGGTTTACTTTGAAATAAATTTTGAGCCTTGGTCAAATTTAAAGTAACTAGTGAACGTGGGCCTTCTCTGTATTTTTTAAATTATAAATGACACCAAGTATGGTGTTAGCTGCTGAATTATCACACACCTAATTTCCAATTAGCAGTTTTATGTTTCATGTCTAAGGACTTTACAAGAGGACACATCAGCTACTGTACTGTGAGGATCAAATTCAAGAGCTGTTAGAGTTACCTGGGTTGTGCTGTCATGTCTCCCCTATTCTGAATCCCATTCTGGCCCACTCGGTGTCCTTTAAATAGAAACAGTGACAGCTCTCCTTGAAAAAACACCAAGGTGAGTGGAGAGCGGACAGACACTTCTCCTTTAAAAGAAATATACACACAGTAGAGGACTTCTTAGTTCTCCTAAAAGAAAATACTGCAGGGAGTGGGATTTTAGTCCACCAGTGATGTGCTTTTACATTATTAGTTTTCAACCTTGTGGTTCACTACCCTTGTATGTGATCAGCTGAGGCTAGAAAACTGAAACATAATAGTATATGTTGCTAGTTATCCCTTTATACACACAGATGTTGTGGGCATGTCATGTCACTGTGAACATCCACCCAGCCTTCTGTTGGGTTGTATTCAGAGCTGTATAGATAGCATGGGTTAAAGAAACATCAGTGAACAGCCACTGCATGGGGAAAAAAAGTCAGCACTTTTTGTAATGTGTTGCCTTTGTGAAAGGATAAAATACTTGGACTTAGTTTAGAGGATTTGAGGTTGTCTTCCTCTCAGAAATGTATTTCAGTTTGA
The DNA here is from genome assembly GCA_029875015.1 of Lepomis gibbosus. NCBI lineage: Eukaryota > Metazoa > Chordata > Actinopteri > Centrarchiformes > Centrarchidae > Lepomis > Lepomis gibbosus. Next base: position 20,226 of record JAPMOB010222941.1, on the reverse strand, counting down.
CATGATTTACAGTTTTGGTTCTTCATCTCCTGGATCAAGACAGTGAGTGGATGTTTTGACAGCGTGGACAGGTCTGTCTTTTACAAGTCAAATTACGGTATTCAAGACTTTAGAGACGCAGCATGTAAGATACACATCTTTCTGTCAGGCCACGTTCTCTAAACAACTTAATACTCTGAGGTGAAAGGGGATATATTATTCAAGATGATGTTGTGTTTACTATGAGGGAAAACAATAAAGTACATGAACAGAGGAATGAAAAGAGTAAAAGTTTTAGGCTGTAGAAGGTCATGGACGCTTGTCACAGCAGCACATGAGGAAGGCCTTATGAGTCTGAATTATTTCCTGGGTGTATACTTGTATATATGTATAATCTAAGTATATGTATTGTTATATGATATTTATTTTATATGTTAACCAATTTTAATATAAATGTATTATTTAATCTGTTATGTTCTAAGTGTGTAGCATCAAGGGACTACATATTTTTATAGTGTTATATAATGATAAATAAATCATGGTTATCCTTGATCCTTTAATGCTTTTAACCAAATGAATGTATTTTATTTGTTTATGAATGGGCTAACTATTGAAATAATTCTAAAATGACTAAGATCTTTAAGAGGGTCCTGATCAGTTATTCAAATACAAATTGCAGGTCGGGAGAGCATCTGTTTAAAGGTGCTTAAGAGTTGCGATGAGATAAACTGAGACTATTGTCTGTCCAAGACAAATAACCCCATTGACAGAAGAATTATTTCAAGACTGTGCCAATCTTTTCTAAAGTGATGATAACACTTGCAAAACCTTTCGCAAATTATTTTAACACATAATTTTCCCAAGTGAGATATCAGCGAGGATGTTGACAAAATAATGTGCCACCCGCACAATTCTGTCTTTGAAGTGAATATGCGGCATTAAAAGTAGGTGGACAGAATGTGCTGTGAAAATATAAAGTCTATGTTGGATCTACGGGTTTTTTTTTTAACTTGATGGGTAGAAGAGTGAGTTTTTGTTCTGTGTATATTCTGTATATATTCACAAGAGGCCTTGTCGACATTTTATGTCATTGAAGTTTGTAGGTGGTTTTGCTTCCTTTCCTCCAGCAGTTTTTGACAGCTGCTACCATTTCTGGTCAGCTCTATCCATATCACAAGCTGTTGTTCTGTTTTTTTGGCATACTGTATATATTGAAGTTCCTGTCAGTTCACACCTGAACTCTGCATTTGTCAAGTGGACCATAACAAAAAATAAAATAAGGAGAGCATGTTTTGATCCTCATGGGTTACACATAAATTTGGACCTGAAGTTAAGATCACAATTAAAATAGAGAAACAAATACTGTAAAACTTTGAATAATAGCCTGGGCTTTTATTTGCTAAAATCACTGAATTGACCCTGCCTTTACTTGGGACAGGTGTCCATATGGGACAGGCCTTTAATTCTTTTTGCACAAAAATGAAACTACTATCAAACAGTTTGTTTATTTCAAACAGAATAATACTTATGTAAAAATGATCCAATATCAAATACACATCATTCATTTGAGTTAGCACTGAAAGAGGGCTTATGCGCTTTTATTTTGAAGGCAGCAGCCTATCGAAAACAACAACATGTTGCAGGATAAAAGAAGTTAGCAGACTGGGAGCGATGGACTTCACATGACAGGATTCACAACTTGGATTAATTTTTATGAAAAGCTGTTTTGATACTTTTGATCGGTGGACCCTTACAGACTAAAGGAATATAAATAATCAAGGAACAGACACATTCGGACTTAATGAGAGGACTTAACAAGCGCTTCAAAGTTAACGTGAGTCAGCACTTTTTTCCCCTTTTCCTCTCTTGTAGCCATGCACGTTCAGCATGTCCATATTGACATATTGAGCATATGTTTAATTTGTATTAATGATCTAAGCAGCTTAGAAGCAGCTAAAGTGCGCAATCCCGCTGGGTTTAAGAGGTTTTATACATTCAAAAAACCTATGTTAAAACCAGACCAGGCGTTTAATTGAGGCAGGCGTTTATTTGTCAAAATGTGCTCCCACACCAGGCCAGTATGGGAGAAAGTTTTACGGTATGCACAAATAATCCAAAGATTTGTTTATAGTTCTACTATTTTTCACAACACATCTTTGTTATCCATTGTACCTATTTTTTCATGATGTCACTGCAGTCCAAGATCTCAGCAAATCAAGTAAATTTTATTTATAAAGCCCTAAATCACAAATTTATCTATACAGTGTTGTATGCTGTACAGCATACAACACTGTTTATCCTCAGACCCTCAATTCAGGAAAGGAAAAACTCTCCCCAAAAACCTTTTAAAGGAAGAAACCTCAGGCAGAGTAACAGAGGAGAGATCTCTTCCTGGACTGATAGATATACAATGATCAGTAAAAAACTTAAATAGGTAGAAATGATAACTGGAGCAGCAAAAATAAAACCCAAGTTTTAACTAAATGTTGTTTTCCTATAAATAAATGGTTTGACATTGATAGTTAGATTTTGTCACCTCTGGACAGCCAGATTAGCTGTTTCCTCTTGTATCCAGTCTTTATGCTAAGCTAAGCTAACCAACTGCTGGCTGTAGGTTCAAATTTAATGGTCAGACATGAGAGTGGTATCAATCCTCTGATCTAGCACTCGACAAGAAAGCAAATAAGTGTATGGTTATTATTTCATTAATTCTTATTGTGTTCTATTCAAATGTAAGATTTGTAATTTTGGTGTGAACTCCTTTGGCAACATTGTTTAACTTTCATTGTTAAACATTCATGCCAATAAAGCACATTAAACTGAACTGTATTTTGCAAAACATCTGTAGCTATTTCTGAAGTTGAAATTGCTCACTGAAAAGTCAGTAACTATATGGATTATTTAGCATGGGATACTCATCATCTACGTTGGCTCTACTGTAAAACTATTCAGCTGATGGCATCAACCAATCACAGTGGCTCTGAACTACCAAATAAGTGACTACTTGGAACTGCAATGAAAGCCAGATTTTCTCCAATGAGGGAAAGGGCCTTAACAGTTTTCAAGGCAAGCGTCTGTGTGATTGTTAAATTTGTGTGTGTGTGAGTGTGTGTGCCTGCTGATAGGAGCATGTGGCAGACGTTGTCATTCTTCGTGTGTGAATGTGTGTTTGGCGTGCCGGACCATTGTTGGAAAGCAGAGCGAGGATCCTAGAAGCTGTTGGAAGGAGATGATTGGCTTCAGAACATGGTGGCCCCTTTGTGACAGATGGTTGGTGCTGGGCTTGCAGAGCCGAAAAATCACCCACTCACACATATGTGGGCTCGCGCAACCTTGCACAAACAGACACACATACACATTCAGCAAGGCATGGAAAATGTCCACACATGCACTGACATACATGTATGCACGTGAAAACACCAACAGTAAGAGTTTGTGGTCTTTATCTATATATGTATCTCTGGTAATAACAGCAAAGCCAATCAGGAACATTGTATATTTACAAAAGCCTTCAAATACATAATCACGGAATAATGACACTCAAACAGACAGGCAAATAAATAGACGCACAGCCTGACAGAAAGACAGATGCACAGACAAACACTCAGGCAGACGGGCATGAATTTGGAAAATGGCATGAAAACAATATGTGCTCTAACCAGTGCCAGTGTTTTGGTTTTGCTGGGGGTTTGCAGCCTTGGGTTGAACACAGTAAAGCTTTGCTGTGTGTCTCTCTGAACAAACAGGAGGGGATCTGGTGCCTGCTGCTTCTGCTAGCCAATACTGCTCTCACTGTCACCGCCACCATCATCACAGCCATCAGCGCCGTAGCAATAAATAACACCACTGTGCTTGCCATAGAAGTGCGCATCGTTACCAATGCCAAAAGCCAAACATCCAGGCAGAGCTGGCGAAACGGTCAGAGAGAGTCGGTGCAACCACAGGCATGTCTATTCATGAGGGGTAATGCACAAATACTGAGGCCGTGACATGCACAGACATTTTGAAAAGCAGTGACTCAAATTAAAAACCAAGCGATTCTAGAGTTTATGTCAGTGAACAGAATCTGTGACCAGGCACAGCTATGGCACAGCGCAATACTGACAGAGAACACGCTTGAATGAATGCACCCAAAAAAGAAAAACTGCTCTACCTGCTATACAACACTGTCTCATGAACATTATTGTTTAAATTGTTTTTCAAATACATGCCAATAACGCCACTTGAATTGAAAATCAACAGAGATGACGCAACTCTTTGTCTACATGGCTCTGGAGCAACCATAGCAACTAGTGCTTGAAATGGGAAAAAAAAGGTGCCAGCACCCCCATTCACATGTTGGCATGTGTTTCAGCTGGTACCCACCCCCCAATACACAGGCACAGTATTTATATAACAACAATAACTTTAGTAAAACAGATGTAAAACGGAACAAGGGGAACATGTTGCTCTCAGGAGGAGGCTGGCTAGAAAGAGCACATATTGGCACAGTGGCATCTTGGCTCTGGCTGAATCTACATCTGTCCACTGCAGATGCACTATCCACAACTTGGAGGAAGAACTAGTACAAATTGTGTTAGCTCAGTACGTAATTACTATAATATTATAACAGTAAATAAAAAGTTTAATGTTAGTACAATATTAATATATTTATAGGTTACACTTTTTGGATACTCTGCCTACAGATAGTTTATAGTATTTGCAACATTATTAGAGATTCAACAATTAATGTGTTTCACAAATAAAACCGTTTTACTTCACTGTGGTTAAGGTTTGATTAGGTCTATTGTTAGTGTATTCATTCTAATTTCAAATGATAGTATATTATATAGTTTACTGCTTGTATAGTAATTCCAGTTGGAAAAAACAGCAGTTTCCTTTTTGTGAGTTGTTTTCATTCATAAAATCTTTGAAAAATGGTCTACATGGTGGTTAGTCTCTAATTTGTTAATGCTAAGTACTAACTTGGCAGTAACAACAACCATTCATGCATAACAACAAATTCAAAATTTTGAAAGTTTATTGTAGCTCATCATACTTTTTTTGAATGTATCCCCCCCATCCAGGCTGTGATAGGTCGGTTTACAAAAAGTGATATTGATGGGCAACTTCATGCAAAGTTGAACATGTTTGAACTAGTGATGGCAAGTTCGAGTCTTTTGACAGACTCATTCATTCAAATCTCGCTCATTAAAATTAACTAATCATTTTTTGTGTCATTTCGTTCATTTGAACTAGGCTGGTTATTGCGGCGCTGCAGCCCTCTAGTGGGCGATTAAAATACAGAGCCGTTCTCACGGAAGGCTGTCTGGCTTGCTTTATTTGACAAAGTACAAATTCACTTCTTGATTACTGTATATCATCATTACATAAAGCCCCCTGGGTCCACAACCAAATTCAAACCATGTAAAAACGACAGAAATATGTTATATGCAATCCCCTACTCCGCCTAAATCCTTCCATTTTCACAATCTTTCCTGAGTATACAACCAGACCAGCCATATAAAGGCTAATGTATATAATCACTATCATTATCTCTAAAGTGCTCATTCATACAGTAGCCTAACGTCCCTATCCATGAGTAAAATATTAATCAGATTTGCAGTAAATATATTGAAGTAATAAGCTTGATACACTATATGAATAAACACACTCTTATTAAAATTCAACGAATTTAATAATAATCTGGATCAAGACACCAGGTTCTTAAAAGAACTCCAGCACAGAGAGAGGAACAAAGAAATAAACACATATAAACGCTGCAGTTTGGCAATTCTGGGCCACATCAGGTCCTGATTCCGCAGACAGAGAGAAACAAACATGAGCACATCGCTCTCAAACACTGTTAGGTTGTTCACCAGTCACGAGCTGTGAAACAACAGCACGGCTCTGTTGGTAAATAAAAAGAAAAAGTTACGTTGCGTTCTCTGGCGGACCTGGATCAGCTGTTAGCTCTTTATAGGGCTAACGCTAACGTTGCTACGTGGCTGTGTTTTAATGTTTTAGTGACCGGGTCTGTTTGTTTTGGAGAGGAGACTACCTCCGAGGTAATTCGGCTTCCGGGAGAACCCTGCCAAGGCACTGAAGTGGAGCGGTCCCAGAACAACTCTCATCAGCTGTTAGCTGTAATGTTAAACACTAGCAGGACTAAAGTTACGGTACGGCTGTGTTAAAAGTATAACTTAGCACAACAAGTTAGCTGTAATAACGTTATGCTTTATTAAATGTCACGTCATTAACAAAATAGCTATATAATGTCAGTCCAGTGACTGTTACCTGACAACCGACTTGCCTCTTGCTCTCCGGCGCTGGCAGTCACTCAGCCTGCCGAATGAACGAAAGACCGAGGAGGTCCCATGAGAACCGTGAACGAGTCGTTCATTCCTGCTCCACAGTAGCTGTCACGTGACAAATGAATGACTCAGACCTAGAGACCCACAGTTGAGAGTCGTGAACTAATCCATTCTGTTTTCTGTGCTGATGGAGACCATGCAGCTGCTGTGTAACGAGTGAATGTCAGTCCAAGACTATTCAGGCATGCGTGAAAATAAACGAATTACTCACTGAGGCAACCTGTTCCTTTTGAGTCACATACAAGATTAGGTCAAATGAACGAAACGTTCTTTGAATGACACAACACTAGTTTGAACAAAAGGCACAGATCTTCTCCCTTCTCTGTCTCCGCCAACAGAGATTAGCTGGCTGGCGGGAACAGGTGAGCGTCACATCGTGCCCCCTGGTAATGCAGTTTATTTAGAGCCATATGAACCTGATATGGAGAGATCAGAAAAGAGTACTGGCAACTTGTGAGAGGTGCAAATTGAAAAGAAAAATCTGATTCTCCCGATAAAAAAAAAAATCAGTTAAGAGGAAGGATATCAGTCAAATAAAGAAAGCAATCGATGTCGAGGACAAACACGGAAAGGGCAGGGACTGAGGGCAGATGTGGATATCGCATCTTGGACAGGTTGGTATTTGTAAAATATTTGGAGTAGGCTATGTACCTATTTTATTTAGTCTACCTAAATAAAGGTTTATTGTCTTCGAACTGTAGACATTACTCCTTATTTTTGCAAGTCTTTCTGAACTCAAGCCTGGGGCGAGGTCACCTGTTCATCATGAGTACACATCAACAGTTTTTGTATAATTACTCTCATTGCCAGAATGGGAGAAAGTTCTGCAATGTAGCTTTAACTAAGACGATGATTTTGCCTTTTCTTTACAATATGCTTTGAGTTGTCTAAATATATCCATGAAACTGCTATAGTCACCATGAGCAGATATTGTAGGCAAAACAAATAAATTACATTGTCAAAGAATGTTTTGCAGGTACAGTCAGTTAATATTGATTCATCAACGTGTAAGCAGTGTAAACAGTTGTGAAACTCTTTTTAACTGCTTTGATAGTTTTGTTCAGTGGTTCCGAACCTATGGGTCACAACCCTTCCAAATGTTCACAGAATAATTCTCAGGGCTTATTAGATAATGAACGGGAATGGAAAGGAAAAAAAAGTTTTAAAATATTCTAATCCTTTGGTGAAAAAGTGCAATAACATGCGGTTTGATTTCTTGTGAATCTCTACTAAACATTAATGTAATCAAATCAAATATAAAACCAAAGCTATTTACCACTGCCAGGGCATTACCTTTTATCTAAAGGTCCAGAGCCACGATCATAACATCATAACAGGCACCTTCTGAGCAACGTGTTAACATAAATAATCTGTTTTCTTGTTGTTGTTTTTTTCTGAACAGGTATCAGCAGAACCATTTTTCTTTTCAGGGAGCATAAACTGTCTTGGTTCAGTAGTAGAAGTTCCTGTTAGAGCGAGGTGAAGTGGTTGCCTTTCACACACACCTGCCCGCTGCCAGAGTTTAATTGTCTTGAACTTTTTGCATGCAGCGCGCAGCACAAATCTTTGGAAGAGAGACTGATCCTCGCTGTTTGTGAGTTTCCAGAATCTATTACTGTTTACTAAATCGGACATCAACAGGAGGGAATTCACATGGCAGAGCATCCCCGCAAAAGATGAAAGCCTATCAGGTAAAGTTATTTAACGTTAGCCTATAATTATAACTTGAGTTAAATAGGCGACAGCGCACAGAAGCCGTTGCCATGGTTACTATCCATAGAGCTCCTGCCATTTACTCGAGGAGCGCTTGTCTTCTGTTCACCGGAGCAAATAGCAACCCCGTGGGGCCAAGCGACTACGTTGGGATTTTAAGAACGTTCCTAAGACTGACATCTTGGACACGTAGCATCAATTTCTAAGGATGTAAACAACCAGTGCTCCACACGTGCACACAGACACCGTTACTTGAATATAAGGGACCTCCCTACTCTATCTCCACCGTCAGAAATTACCAGGCTGGTCGAAAACAGAGATGCTCACAAGTCTTTGACAAGTCTTTGAGCTAGAGTCCAAGTAAAGTCTCAAGTCTTTAAGCTAGAGTATAAGTCAAGTCTCAAGTCTTTGAGCTAGAATCCAAGTCAAGTCTCAAGTCTCTGAGCAAGAGTCCAAGTCAAGTCTCAAGTCTCTCGTGGTTATTACGAATGTTGTATCACCTGCTGAGTTCAATCCAGATTGCTAATAAAACTGCATAGCTGTAAGAAATACTGTAACTGTAACCTGTTTTTCATTTACAGTGCACAACCATGTAATGAGCAATGCAGTTATTGATGGCTTATTAAATACTGTAAGTCAAAACACTCCCCAGACTCTTAAACCCAGTGTAACGTTAACTGAATTAAACTGTGACGTTGCATAATCAACAATAAAGCTGTAACCTGTTTTTAACTTACAGAGCACAACCATGCAGCCCAATGGACAATGTGTCTACAATTAATGACTTATTATAAGCTTATAAACTACTGTAAGTCAACAAACTCTGTTGACTCTCAAACCCTATGTAAAGTAAACTAAAAACTGTAATGTTACATGGTCAACAATAAAGCTGTAACCTGGTTTTAACTTACAGAGCACAACCATGTAATGTGCAATGCAATCAATGACAGCTTAAACTACTGTAAGTCACAACACATCCTGCAGACTCTCAAACCAGTGTGTAACATTATAACTAAATAAAACTATAATGTTACATGATCAACAATAAACCTCTAGCCAACGGTAATAATTAACGTGATGGCAGCCAGCAGGATGTAAATGATTATGTTAATCGACCATCACAAGTTTGGCAAGTGAACAAACGCTCATTCATCTTTTCATAACGAATGACAGTCGGAGCAAACCTCTCGTAGGTTGCAGCTAAAGCATGAAGCAAGCTAACGTTTTATGGCCAATGCTGAGCTAAACCTGTTTACTCACCTCACGATACTAACCTCTTTGCGTTCTGCTCTTCTTTGTCTGGCTGTTCTTGTATGAAGTTTTAAAGCCAAAGTTTATGATGAATGGCACAGCTGTCCTCTCAGCAGCCGCGCGCAGCAGATGCTACGTGTTATGTAGGCAGATTATAGGTAACGGAGGGAGGGGAATAACGGCAAGCTCATCGGAAGTTTCCTAAAAAATAAACATTGTTCACGAGTCCCTCACCTTGAGTCCGAGTCGAGTCTGAAGTCTTGTGAGAATGAGTCACTCTGTGTGTGAGTCGCACTCTCTAACTTGAGTTCCCATCTCTGGGCGAAAACAGTAACAGGTGAGGGTCACATAGTGTCCCCCTGGGTAATGCAGTTTATTTAAGGCCATATGTTCCTTTAACTGCTGTATAAGAACAGTAGCAGTTGTGAAAACAACCAAAAAGTTAGTAATGGTTATAATGTGATTTATTTATTTGGTCTGGAGAGGCATAGAGACAAAAAGGGATAAGGAGCAGTGACTTAAGCCTCTATAGCCACTATTTTCTGAACATCCCTGATTTTGAGGACATACACATAAATCAAAATATCAGTTGTATGTAGCTCTTTCTTATTACACTTTTGCTCCTTGTAAAGCAGACACAAGAGCCTGCTCAGTAAGCCTGCTATCAAGCATAACTTTAACCTGTTTGCCAATCACCGTCTCCGCTTGCCTCAGAAAAGTGGCCAATGTGTCATCTAATCTTTGCAGCCACTGCCATTGCCACCATTATCACAGCCATCATCGTTATAGAAAAAACAACACTGCATTTGCCAGAACAATCAACAACTCCCCACAAACAATACCTATGTATTTGCACACTGCCAGCAACTGCAATCATCATTACTGATCTGGAATCTGAAAACAGTCACAGACATCTAAGCTCTGAAAGCTGCTTGTCATTGCCACTGCTGAAGCTGTTGAAGGGATGCTGGGAATGCCAACATCACAGCCGCATCCCCCCCATGAGCTTTTGTCATGGCCAAAACGCTAAACCTGAGAGCCCATCCACTGCAGCTATGGTCTGCAGTGAGCTGGTAGTGTCTAGTTACTGGTAAAAAGTGAGAACATGAGCAGGAAGGAGCTGAGGATGTCATTACTACTTCCAGTATCTGTCCTGGCAGTTTGCTTTAGTGGGAAACCACACTGTGACTGGAGAATGCCCTCATGATGACAAGAATCTAACCGGATGAAGTGCCCTTGAGAAAGACATTGAATCCCCACCAGCTCCAGGCAGCAGGAGTGCTGTTCTGCGACTGTGAGTCTGTTCCCTTTCCCTTTGGAAAAGAGCGAGTGCAAAGAGAATTTCTCTAGCAGGTGTTATCATGTAAATAAAACAACAAAACAATGGAAGATTGAAATAAACAGTAAGAACAGGGTATGTGAAAAACTACCTCCAGAGCATTACCTGCATGCAAATTAAACCAAGATAAATAACAATAAATGTGAAATGTCTTTAATTTTTTGTATGTATGTGTGCAGAGTAAAAGATAACACTGAACTGAGAATGTTTATTGTGTATTGTATAGATCAGTGTCTATGCATCACATTTGTTTTTGATTCAACCCATTTCACCTCAATCCTTGGATCAAATGAACACTATGGTTTAGTCTTTAACATTGCAAGGGTCACTTTGTGTGAGGGAGAAGGGTTGGTGCATCGAACCAAATTCAGACAGACTTAGATGTTCCCACGAGGGGACGTACATTATTTACCCACCATCTGCTGGTCCAGTCATCAGCGGATGAAGTCCTGTCCTGTTTGTCTCTGCTGCATAATGTACAAAACAGCTTAGTTAATTTGATGTTGCCATTTTGTGAATACAAATGAGGAAGGTAAGTAAGGCTAGTTTAAAATATTTGAATGTTTGTTTGTTACATCAGTATTCAAGTTCAGTATTTAAATATTCAATAGGCATACATTCTGCAACTTGATAATTTCAATTATAAAATGGTTAGAATAAATATTTATAATTTTGTCTTTGTCTCATTTAGTGTCGCACACACTTCTCACTCATACAGTAATTATTATCTTACTTTACATTTACATTTACTCATTTGGCAGAAGCTTTAATCCAAAGCAACATCAATAAAGCATCAATACAGTAAGAGATCTACAAGTGCCAATAGATACTCGAGAGAGCAGCAATAAGTAAGGGCTAATACCAAGTATGAAATCAATGGGGTAAATACCTAGGGAAAGAAGTAAGAGTTAATGAAATAGTGCAATTAATACAAGAGAACTGTAAGGAGATAGACAAAGAAGAGCACAGGAAGTGCATGTTATGGGATAGAGGTGTTATAAGAGAAAGTGTTATCTGAAGTTACAGAGGGACACATGTCAAATTACAGAGCAACATAGTTCGATGCAGATTGTCACACTCACTTTCAACTTAACAAGAGAATATAGAGACAAAAGTACTTATGTACTATAGTAAGAAAAAGCTGGTGCTTTTTTCAGAAAAAGCTGATTGGTTGCTGCTTCCCTAGCTGCTGCCTTCAGTTCTCTGTCACCTACTTGTCCTTACCTCACTGTAAACAGTCTGTATAAAACTTAATTCATAAAGCCATATTAACCTTAGCTAACCACAATCAACAATTAAACATATGTTTAAATTAATTATGTAAACACTAAAAATTTCCGTCCAAGGCTAACGTTCAACACACTGACCACATAACAATGCTAATTAACTCAGTAATGACCAATTAAAAACAAAGGTTCATATGTATAGCCTTCATTTCAGGCAAATAAACTATAACTTCTGAGTAAAACAGCTACATAATGATAACTAACATTGAGCCAATTCACATGTCAGGATGGGCACTTCTGTAAGCCACTTTTTATAGATCTCCACATACTTAAAAAACAACGTATCAGAATGATTTAAAGTCAAAGGGGATTACTCTTTTTATTAAATCTTATGGACACAAACACTCTTAGCAAGTTCGGCAAGCCCCCTGCTGCACCTCCTCCAGCAGAAGCCTGCATAGAGAAGAATTTATACCTGAATATCTCTTCAAGTGTTTGTCATCACAAACAGGTCGTTGATTGGAAGCTTTGAGTCTCAACTCTTCTCTCATATTGGTTTGCTTCAATACCTTCTGCATGTGGGTCCCACTCTGGTCAGTCATAACTAACCATCTCAATGTAGCATCACAACGGTGAGTTGCGCATTGCTGTGATGCTATGACATACGACACAATATGGCGACAGATATGTGTGTACAAGAAAATGCTGCCCCTAGGCAAGAACAGTGGGATCCCCTGGTGCTGGAAATGTTGCATTGAAATTAAAAGACTTCACAGGGGACTAGATTGCAAGCAGAACCCTCAGAAACTGAAACTTCCTGAATGGGACCTAGTGCTTTATTAGGCTTTATATTATTATTAGGACAGAACATTCACACAACTCATGTTGAAAAAGTCTGGGAGATACAAATCTGCCAGTTTGTTAGTCTGAAGTGAGGTGAAGTGCGGGGAGGAAGAGACAACCCTTGCAAGGTGTTTGTGTAGTGAAAGTGGTGCCCATGGATTTTTTGTTAGCGCCCTCTTAAATGAAAGAAATGTTATTGACAGTGTTTGTGACAACCAATTGTTTAAACGTAATGTCATGAAAGAAAACAGATTTATCTTTAGGTATAGCTTTAAAACTTTTTTTCATGAGCTGATCAACAACAGCATAAAATGGAAAAGAACCAAGAGCAAAGAAAAGTAAAAAGAACCACACCCATCACCATTGAGTAGCTGTTTTCTAATTTGGCTCAAGCTAGCTAAGCTACTATACTACTATATTAGCAGTATGTACAGTACAGATTCCCAAATTAACCAAAATGTGGTATGCAAACAAAAGCAAACTGCTGTATGCTAAAAACACCTGGATGTCGTACTGATTCTGAAAAAAATCTCAAGTATGCATCGGACCGTACTGTCTCACAATGCAATGCACTAGAATGGTCAAAACAACTGGTCTTTTTAAAAACATGTAAACTTAATTTAATCAGGCAGTCTCACCAATGTTTCATTGTTGAAATGGCAGCATCTATCCACCGACGCCGCTACATCCCTGCATCAGTGGTAGACAAGGAGGAATATAACGACTCTGTTCCTGATAACAAAAAACTCAACGTTAGAGTTAAGCTATGTATGTTGTGTTGTTTTCTTATTGATAGCCCGCTATGGTTAACGTTATTGTCTTTGTGATATCAATTGTTAGCTTAGCATGCTTAACTTAAGAGTCATGGCTTTGTTATGAGTAGTACACAGGCAGCTAGCTAGAACATTACGTTTGCTATAGATGTTCTCCTTACACAAGGTAATATTAGAAAAAAATGTTTTCTAAAAGAGGTGGAACTTACATTTATATCCCTCCTAATGTTTACATCAGCTTTCCAAAGCTGGAAATCAACTAAACCTGGCCTAGCATACTGCAAAATAAATCTTAACAGTTTCATACAGTATACTACTATGAAAAGCAGGATGCAGTATGTAGTCTCCGGCAGTATGTGGTTCTGAATGCAGCCTTTGTCTCCTGCGCACTGCGCAGTGGTTCATAGCACTGTACATGAACACTACATATGCTTATGAATTTCCTCCCAATTCAATTTCTGAGATTGATTCCAACAATGTTTAATAGAGGAGGTGGGCTTATTTTAAAACTTCTGTAAAACATTCATTCGTAAGTGGAGTGAGAGGTAGGCACATTTTTTACTACTGTTTGGAGTACATTTGGTTATTGTTTAGGCACTCTTCTCAATTGATCATAAGACACGATGCCTGCTAAGATCAGTCATCTGATCTAATCAATTACCTAAATAAGGCACCTCAGCTAAACAATTACCTGGAGAAATCCCTGTTCAGTACACAATAACATTCAGTTATCAGGGTGTTGATGATGCAGAGGATAAGACACATGCCTTTGGTGTAAGAGACCCTGGGTTCAATTCTCTCTGAGACATCCACCAATGTATCCCTGAGCAAGACACTTAACCCTTACTTCCTCCAGACGTGTGCGACCTCTGACATACATGCCAATTGTAAGTCGCTTTGGATGAAAGCGTCAGCTAAAATGACGTAGAGGTCAGTTGGGTCAAAACAGCGGATCACATTTAGTGGCTGTAATTTGTTCAGCTTACAACTGATTCATATAAAGTCAATAAAATGACAGAAAAATGAAAAGGAGTTCTTAAAGTGTCTTACTGTAAGGGAGTTGTGTGAGTCTATGAGTTTTACTTTTTCACTTAGAACAAGAATGTTTGAGGTGTTGACCTTACTGGAAATCAGCTATCCCACTTTAAGATTCTCTGTTAAAACAGCTAAAGGTGCTGCAGCTCTTAGAAATCACATGATTTATTTTAAAACTGAGTCAGTTTCAGTTTTATTTCCAGCATCCCAGCATGGGAGAGACCTCATTTTTCAAATACAAGACACCACATATCAAGAGTACTGAGTCTAGAACTGAGATAGGGTTTTTAAAAAATTCCTCTAGTTGCTGACAGCAATAATGCGATGCCAAAACTTGGCTTCATTACGGGCAGCGTCGTAACACTAATACAATGACATTTGTTATAATTAAGAAGTGAATAAAAATGTAAGGACAAAAAGGCTGCTGTAATCTCGATGTCTAAACTGCTGGCAGGAAATGCTTTTTAAAGTGCAGTCATGAATTATCAGAAGATATTACAACACAATACTCTCTATTACAACAGAAGTTGGTTTCAAAGACTAACTCAAATAAACGCTGCACATTATAAACGGCCACATCACACATAAAACAAACTTAATTATCAAACAGACAGTTCAATCAGGCTGATCAGTGTGTTAATGCCAAAACAGAAAATGAAGTGGACTGCACACTCATCCGAGTGAAGCCCAGTTAATACATAACATTCAGTGAAGCTGAGAGTCTTTTGATTAGGTAGTGTGAAATCTCTAAAGTGGACAAAGGGGTGAGGCGAGGTATCCCATTAATGTCAGAGTGTGTACCAAGGAGAGCTAGAGGGCAACAACCAGCTCCCCCACTGCACAGATTTGACTACGGAAGATTTGTCAAAGACAAGTAGCTCCTTATGAAATAATATGCTTCCGACTGTGAGGCTCATGCTTGTCATTTGGCAGAACTGCCTTCTACATCACAGCGCAGCAGGATGCTGACATTCACACCATGGAGTGAGTGTGATCAGCTCTCACCCAGGCAGATGAAAAGTGGTTTATATAGAAACTGAGAGGCAGTATCATATGGTTGCACCTGGTGACAGAATATGGTGAGAACTGAGCCATATTAATCCCAACAACTCCCTGTAACGAGAGCACTTTCACTACCTTTGGAATTGAAACATCTTGTTTGCGTTCGACATTTTTAAGCGATTTTCATGCTACGTTTTGTTTTCCACGTCTGAGCCCCCAGTGGAGTGAAAGAGACGAGCCGTTTTATAACATCTCACATTAAAGTTGAAATCAGCAGCGGCTGTTCATTGAACTAGCTGTGCCTTTAAACCCCTCAAGGAGCCCATTCAAAGGGGACTTGAGAGCATACGCGGACTCATGTCCTCCCCATCTACTTTGGTCTTGATGAGAGTGGAGGATCATTAAGTAACAACTGGAGAGGAAAGACAAGAGTGACTGGAAATATGACAGTCGAAAAACCATAATTTCCTCCACAACTGCTCCAGTATGATTTTGATTATAAAGGCATAAAGCAGGACTCACTGGACATTACTGAGCACATGAACAGATGAGCTGCTTGCAGAGACAGTCCTCTATTCTCTAAGGCTTTAGTGTTAGTCCCTTCGCTTCAGGTATTGACGGACAGTTTGTATTGTGAAGCAGAAAGATCAAAGATGAGAAAATCACATTTTAATCACAGATATTCCTACTCAATGAGAAGCAGAATATTGCCACAAAGGTCTCTGGATACTCTGGCGAAGATACAGGGGGCAGTGTTATCTCACTGATGTGTCTGCACCCGATTCCTCTGTGCCGTCCTACAGCAGCACCTTAGACAACTGACTGAGATCAGCACTGCGTTTTATGTCTGCGGTGTTACTGCCTCATCGTCGTGACTGTCCCTCAGTAGCTGAAAGGTCACAGTGAACGCAGATTACATCTGTGATTTACTGATCTATCATGTTGTATTACTAATTTGAAATCTTGCCTCGAGAGAGATAATTTTTTTGGAGTAATTCATTGTTTTTCTTTATAATATGTCAGAAAAACATCCTTCTTTAAGTCCAGGAACTTCATTGACTCAAATCAAATTAATCAAATTTCTTTCACTTTTATGTCTACCAAGTTGATTAATCACTTAAAATAAACATAATTTCAATTTCTGTCAAATTGCAGTTCTACAGTCTACACTGAATATGCAAGATATCAGGTGCACTTTTCATTAAGTACATAAATTAAATAAATTGTCCTTTACTATTTCCTATACTTTGCTGATTTCCCTTATTAAATTTAACTGACAACAAAGCAGAGGGGAATGATTTTTAAGCGGTTCAGAAAAATATCCCTTATGGTGTGCCCTGTAAAGAATGTGAAATATTTGAACGCTTCATCCATCACAACAAGAAACATCCAAGCTCTTAACACCTCATTTTATTGTCCCAACATTCAAAAGTACAAATAATTCAAACACAACAGTTTTATGAAAAAGAAAAAACAAACATTTACAGCAAGATTTTTATTTTGTTTCCAGTTTCAGAAATGACCTAAACTAGCAAGGATAACATGAAGTCATTCATCGCAGTAATTGGATTAATAATAAGAATAAGAATACTAAGAATAATAGCAATAATAATCATAATAATCATCATTGATAATTGTTAAGTAATAACATAAGCAGGAGAGAGTAGAGAGAGCCGCGGTCATGGGGCCCCGTGAACATTTTTTCGTCTTTTTTGTCTTTAAAGATTTCGTTTATAGATTTTTCAGATAGTAAACAAACACGTCTCAGGAGGAAAATGAAAACTGACAAGAAGAGCCTAGTTCCTCTGTTCACCTTCCCTCCTCCACTACTGGCTGCGTTGTTCCTACTGGCAGGCTGCCACTATAAGGCGCTACAGGGGATGGTGTGAGCCATAGGGGTTGGGCATAGAGCGAGGTGACGCAGCCCCATGTTTCAAACACCCTGACATGCACACACTTTCACACGCACACCACATGTGCTATCTCTGTCACACACGCGCGCACATGCACTCAGGGAGACACACACATACGCTTGTATATATGTGCACTAAACAGACCCAAATGCACAATCACACACACACGCACGCACACATAATCACAAACACTTAACATAAGTATATACTGTACATACGCACACTTGGATGTACTCCACGCTAACAAACATATGAGGACAAACGCACAACACGCACACAATTACATAAAGGAACATGCATACAAACATGCACACATGCGCGCTCACACACACATGTGCACACAGGGTCTAGGCGGAACACAGGCACGCATCGTAAGAGTTCAAAAGTCATACAGTGTAGGAAATTAGTTCACACATCAGAACAACATTCTACTGGGGTCGTTGCATAATTCAAGCTCCCGACGGCGGCGGGGAGCATGAAGGGGTCTGGTTGGTTGCTGGGTGGGTTGGTTGGTTTGTTGCCGTTATGACGTTAGAAAACTATGCGATTGGATGGTGCAGATGAGGACTGGATAATAATGATGATATAAGATGACCCGGCCTGTCAGATGACTGAGGTGTGAGAGAGAAGGATGTACTTATGCGAGCATGCGTCTGAGTGTTCAAAATGCTCTCCACACACCTCCTTCATGTTTTCAAGTCTTAACAACAAACAAAAAAAAATCCAATTCCGTATATTTATACTTCTGGAACCATTCCCTTACCTTTCACCTTTCAAAATATATAATATATATCATATTAGAGTATATAAAATATAGAATCGGTACAATCCCTTTTCATACCTCCAGAGTACTTCTTATAGTATAGCAACAACTGCTGTAAATAACAGTTGGTGTGCAATGGTAACAATTTCTCATTTTTAAAGATTTGTTGGTATGTCATTTGAAAACATGATGAATATTTTTAAAAATAAGTTTTGACTCTTAAGTGATTTTGACCGATTTAGTCCAGTGCAATGAATGACCCTCAAACAACAATGGGCATTTGCTCCGTTTAAAATTGATCTGCCCAAGCCTCCAAGAGCTGAATGTTATATAAAATGTTTTACTGAAAACTGAAAACTATGCTTTCAGACCCACATTTTTGCATAAGGTTTCATCACAAAGCGGTAGTAAGTGGAGGGAGGGTGTGGACGGAGTGGCTTTTTAGAACTACACAAACTTATCACAGGTTATATTGAACCAGAACGACTGTTTATAACATCCTATTAAGACTAAACTTTATTGAAAAAGATCTAAAGATTTCATTTTAACAAGACAAGAAAAAAGCAATAGCAAATTTAACTATTAATAACTAGGTTATGCATAGCGAGTAACTGTTTCTAGTAATAAGGGAAGAGCGTCCCCCAACCCTCCAGACATTTTTTTCAGTTTTCTTGACTTTTAGATTTTTTTATATTGTAATTTTGATATATTGGTACAAAGCACAAACGTACTAAAAGTTCTCTCAGTGCAGTGGACTACTGGAAGAGCCTCTCCACTAGTCGCTTTGTTCCCTTTTGCTCAGAAACGCCCCCTCCCTGTACCAGAATCACGCAAATACACAGACAATGAAACAAATAAATACATAAATACACAGATAAATTAATTAATTCATAAATATATAATAAATACAAATAAATAGAAAAATAAATAGTTTAAAAATAGATAAGTAAATAAACAAATACAGTTATATTCTAAGCTTTTGTTCGGTCTCTTTTGCCGCGGTAGGTAACTGAAAGTTAATCCAAATCTTTTTTTTTTCTCCACAAGCAACATGACAACAATTGAACAGTTTCCTCACAAGTTTTTCTAAGTAACTGAACCACCACTTCATAATAAGTTGTCATATGAAAAAGACAAGCTCAAACAAAAGAACAGTGACAACTCATATAGTACAGTAGATATTGTAAAACAAATGTAGACTATATATGTATATATATATCATCTATTTGTACACAGCAAATGAAGACACAGTTGTCATAGATCCTTTTTAAGGAAACAAATATCTAGACTAACGGAACTAGCTAATCATCATTTAGTTTTGACAAACGTTTCACGCTCAGCAAGTAACCTAAAAGTCAGCAAGCCAAAAAAAAAAGTAAATAAATAAAAAAATTGTTCAGTGATTCTTACAAGGCCCAAATTCATTTATCTGGTTACTCAGCAAAGAAATAGTATCACCAGATTTTTGGGCCAACAATAAACAAATATTAAACAAAGAACAGCAGCTCAATTCAATGCCAACATCGAAGTATTTTTTTTCTTTAAACAACACATAGAACAACAAACTTGGATATTTAAGATATGTGAATAATGTAGTATAGCACCTACTGTTGATCGCTAAAAGGAAGTTCTTTTCAAATGTAAGTTCACAAACGCAGAGCGAAGAAAATGATATAGATAATGTATAGTATGCTCTCTAAATGGATAGATGTGTATATATCTATTTACTGATATCCCATATTGACGGATGACAAAAACAGGAACACAAGTGGACAAAGGGTCTTCTTGCTTTGGGCTCTGGACTATAAGGATGGTTAGGCCTTGGAAAGACCCCTCTCCCTTCCCTTTTGGGTATCGCTGTTGAATAATTACGCACTAGTACATATGTGAAAAATTACCAAAATCACCTGCCTCAGTTTGCATCCCTTTTCACAAAACCTTCCATCTACAAAATCATTGCCAACTTCGATTCCCCAAAAAACAAACAACCTTTGATCCTATAAAGTACCACGGCAGAACGACAAGACAAGGTGGTG
>JAPMOB010222936.1:0-10605 GCA_029875015.1 Lepomis gibbosus | reverse complement strand
GCACAATCTCTTCCTTGACTGTTTTCAGTCTGTGTTTTTAGTTTTTATGGCACAAAATGGCAGTTGGGCTTAAAAAGCCAAACATATTTTTTTGTCTGGATCAATTAATGTGAAAATTAACAATTTCCTAATCCAAAGGCACTCTTGATAAACGTTCAAAACACACACTAGTGTACCATGGCATACTTGTTGAGAAACACTGTCCTAGGCTAAGGGTCCCTGGACTTTACTTTGAGAAGTACCTCGCCTACTTTTTGGTTTGTTCTGTTGTTACACATAATTTGTGTATACTCTGTGCTGTGTCTTCTGATCGGAAATTAAAGCGAGTTAATACAAACAAACACCTCACCCAATGAGAATCGATAAGAGAACCGATAAGGAATCGGATCGATAAGCAATATCGATAATGGAATCGGAATCGTTAAAATCTTATCAATTCCCATCCCTAATGATCAGTAGCATCATTGGTTAATACCAGAGACTGATGGCTGGTCAAACTAAATTACATGTATTTATACAGTTTCAAGTTTCATGCGAGACACTTTCTTTTAAGAAGAGTCAACTTTTCAATCATCTGTTTCATGTTCTTTTTTACATGGACCCGCGCCCAAAGTGATAAAACAACAGTTCAAAAAAGCATGTCCAAGAAGGATATGTGGTATACAGGATAAGAATATGGTTCATTTAAAACCAAACTTTCCCTTTAAGAGTTATCAACTAGCCAATAACCGTTATGGCCACTCGTGCATCTCAGGCAAACTCAGGGTTCAACAAGAACCCAATAAAAATCCTACGGTCTCTTGGCAACATCAGCAGATATAGATGCTTGGCGTAATGCTAAGCCTATATAGGATATGAGAGAGAAATGAGAAACACAAAGTCAGCAACACACAAACACACACACACATGCACACACTGCTCTCCATCTTGAATACAATGACACACACATTCCAGCGTTGCCTCGAGCTCGCTGCGTGGCAGACTCTGGCAGAGGGAATGTGCTCATGTAGCACTGCTCTGCTCGCTGCTTGCTCCTCTTTTATTCCTGAATGGTGGGAAAGCGGCACTTCATGTGGGGGAGGCTCAAATGAGCTCGTAGACATCAGACAGGGGGAGGGGCAAGGGGCCGGGGTATCTGCTGTACCAGAAGTCTTACCTCCACCTAAATGAAACAAGGTCAGCACACAAAGGCAAATATCTCCAGCCTCCTTCAGCTTCCACACAGGCAGCCACCTCTGATTAGACGCAATGATCTAACAGACAGTAGTGTGGGCCAATGAGAGAGGGACTATGATGTTTCCATGTGGAAGCTCAATGATACGCCTGGAGACTCACTAGGAAGGATTGAAAGTATGCCATATCAGTTTGACCACAGGAACCCCTGAGTACAAAGGGCAAATGACAGGGTGTGATTTTTCTATTTAGCTCGTGGGAAGCATCGTTGACTATGCAGCTGAATTTTTCATCCTTCTCAGCTGCTTTTTTTCTTTCCTTTTTGTCTCACTTTTTGGCCTTACTCCAACTGTGCACAGCCAGTTATCAGAGCCTGGCTTGAGCAAACAGAAGCAAAGGGTCAGCAGTGTGTTACATCTACTTCAACAGAGAGATAAATAAAAGGAGAAAGGGGTCACAGATGCAGAGTAGTCACGAACTGAGTAGCCACGGTAGACTACAGCACAGACACAGGCTGGCACAAACGGGGATCAACATTCATTTGTTAAAATAAGTAATGTGTATTTCACACATTCATTCATTAATGCAAAATTACGTTGGTCACTGTGTCTTTCTAAATTACAACTTGTTTTAAAAGTAGTGTTCATGAACTAATGCTCATGTTTTCTAATTCACCTTTTACCCAAGCAACCCAATTACACTTCAGCAGCTGTCTATTTATTGGCATTTAAAAATATGCCAGTAACCTCTAGTGGGCTCTAAATAAAAGTTAAATTTTTTACCAATACCTAAGAGGGAATGAGTGTCCCAAATGGCCAGCTGCTTCTGAGCAATGCTCCCTGATATGACAGCGACAGAAATCCATAACCTAATGTCAAAGCCCAGATTATATGAGTAGCATGAGTGAGATGTACCACTTTCTCATTGCTTTTCTATTATCATTTGATATAGAGATATACTTTTATTGTGATTCCAGCTTCTCCAAAAATTTTGTGAATGTGAAGGACAGAGCACTAGCAGAAATGTTCTGAATAAAGACTTCTGGACCCACTAGTCTTGTGACACTTGGTGAGTGTATATGCTGCCCTGCAAGAGCTTCGAGACCAAACCTGGTAGCAAAACTATCTATGGCAGCAAGAACCTCGGCACCTTTGAGGCTCAATCAAGGACATAATTAACTGGTTCCTTTTTCTAAATGTCATAATTATATCAACAGACACATGCAAAACACATGCATTTACAACCACTGCTGTTCTATAGAACGGAGTAGTGAGAGTTGGAAGGCTATAAGCTTCATGTTTGAACATGAGACGATCTCTTTCAATTCTTGGTTGAAAGAATTAGTTTTTCAGGGCCTTCAGAACAACTGGCATATCCAAGTAGAAATAGGCATGGAAACATGCAATAACAGCCATGTTTTTCTCATAAAATAAGCATGATCTTCTCTAAACCAGAAAATACATTGCTGGCCCACAGTGTTTCCTTAAAATAGTTAAGTAATAAGGTTCCGTAAAAACAACGCAGATCCCACTCACCTGTAGTGGCAAAGCATTTATTGTGTCTTACCCCACTCAAATCTTCTCTTAAAGTTAGGAACCTGTTGCAGGATACCCAGCGATATTCCCATAGTGTTCAGGGCCATAGAGGAATATTTCTAAGGCAACAGGTCCATGACTGCTGCTTCAACTCCACTAGTCAAAGCATTAAAGGCCACTGAGGAGTTATTTACATTTAGCATTTACATTTGGCAGACAAAAATTTAGGGTCAGACAAGTACTCCTCACTCTGAACAATTAAAGGACTCAGTGGAGAAAATCTACAGTACAGGCCTCAAAGTCTGACAGAATAGGAGGCCACTCATGCCAATGTGCTGATCATGCAGAAAGATGAAAAACAGCAGAGGCTGTGCATTCTCTCTTGACACAAACAAATCCACTATTCCCCAGCCAAATCAAGCCAAAATCAAATTTGCTACAACCTGATGAGGTTTCCATTTCCTTATGACGGTGAACTGCCTCTGATTTCTGCACCACTGAAACATTTGTATCCCCCAGATTTAATGCACTTTTAGTGCTCCACATTTTCATTTTACATACCAGTATGTGCAACTTGCAAGAGAGCAGCCACCTTCAGCGTAACCCAAAGTGAGTCATCAAAACAAATGTTATGAAAGGGAATATGTAGGGTCTATTATTTGTCTGACAATGGGTTGTGAGAGAATATCTAAGCCACCCACGCACCCACATACACCCCCCACACACAAGCACAATACACAGTGCATTGTTTTGTACTTAAGTACAAATTTGAGGTACTTCTATTTAACTTGAGTACCTACATTTTATCCTTCATTATGCTTCTGTCTTACTACATTTCAGAGGGAAATGTAATTGGAAATTTTCCATCTCCTAATATGACCAGCTTTTTACTTGTAATGGTGTATTTTTATTGTGTGGCCTTGATACTACTTTTATTTAAGTAAAATAGGACAGTGTTTTTTTGCAAATCCAGACTATTTAATATCTTTTAGATCAGGGTACTAAAATCTATAAAAATCAGATAATAACATAACGGTATCCCTCTCATTTCCAACATAGCACTCAATGGTGGAACACAACTAGTTATATTAAAGAGATAGCTATAATATTTTTTTAAATAATTTAAATCTCTTCACACTATACATTGTCAAGTCACCCAGCCCTAATGGACACATTACAATGTGCACATGCCTCACTACAGTATATGAGTGCATGCATCACTCCAGCCATGAACACAGGACGCAACACACTTAACTACCAGAAGCCAGGCTCTGCAGATGAGAAAGCTGAAAGAGCAGGCTGACACACAGACATCTGTGTCTGACTAGCAGGCGAACCAGAAAGCAGTATAGAAGTAACAGAACAGAACCAGAAATATGGTCCATTATTGAGGATAGTTCAACAGGATGAGAGAGCAAGTGGATGAAAATAGAAATAACAGAGGGCGATGATGAGAGGACGGACAGACAGGCGTCACATAAAGGCTCTGATCTGCCCATACCTGAATGCAGGTTTATCCTGAATG
Organism: Lepomis gibbosus; assembly: GCA_029875015.1. Classification (NCBI taxonomy): domain Eukaryota; kingdom Metazoa; phylum Chordata; class Actinopteri; order Centrarchiformes; family Centrarchidae; genus Lepomis; species Lepomis gibbosus. Next base: position 6,372 of record JAPMOB010222936.1, on the reverse strand, counting down.
CAGTCAACACTGCGGGACCATCTTTAAAGGACAGACAGACAGATAGACACAAGTAGTTAGTGTTAGTGTTGAAATGTAGGCCAGGAGGAGAATTTACATGATTACAACGTGTGGAGATGCTCAGATTGACTGCAGAATCCATTAAAGGGTCAGAGTCTATTTAGACTAACCAATGCAGAGAAAACAAACAGCTTAAAAGCTCAGCAGAGCATTTCATCATTTGTGGCAATCAGACAAAGGCTTCCTTCTCTAGCACCCAGCATCTAAACAAGCAGTGGTAATAACCTAAAAAAATGATGGGTAGTGTACATTTGATTCAATAATAAACCAAATTGTTTTTTTCAATGACTCAAGCAGCCTGTGTGGGTGTCTATTGTCAGAAAAAAGCACCAGTAACACCACTTCTGTAGCTGCCCGATATTGGTAGTCAGCTAGACTTCTCAAACAGATACATACATTTTTTTTACTTGATTTAAAACTCTTCAGAGGAAGTGATACAAACATTTCACGGATTGCCCTACAACTTCCTTCTAGGCAAGAGAGGACTGTAGTAGATGAAATATTGATGTGATAAAGGTTGGTACCCTGGTCTAAATGTAACAGGTCACACGGATAGTCATCCACTATCCAGTATCAGACAAGCCAAGTGCCTCTCGATTAATAGGGTGCATTAGGCAAATGTGGCAGGCTTTCACATATGAAAAATTGTAAAGCACTAGACTGAAATATTAAATGCCACACCAAAACGTGAGTAAAATGAACCGTGCAGGGATGCCACACCATCATACAGTGAAACCACAACATCCTGAGCTCGAACTGGGTCGAGTTCCACGGCAAAACATCCTCTCTATCTCTCTCCCCACATTTCCTGTCGAGTCAGCTAAATATATACGACAGAAAAAAATCATAACTACTATCTACTACTACTATCAAATATGACTTTAGAGTGAAAACATGAAACAACACACACATTGTACATTGCGGAATCATGTTTGCTAAGAGTTCAAAACCGTTCTGGTGCTTTCAATCTTATCACATGATCCTCATTAGCAAATGGAGTTTACACAGTTGTCATGGAAATGTTGCTGTTAATTTTTTTTCCACCATGAAACACAATATGTCATAATAGTGGAGGGCTGTGGTTGTCCTGCTTTATGTCTCCCATACAGATGACATTGCTGTAGTCTACGTCTACGTTGTCTTGAAAGAAACTTACAACTTGGCATGCTCTACCTGCTGGCGAGGATCATGTAACATGACTGACAACTCCAAGACAGCTACTAAACAGACCTTTCAGTGAGTTTGGTTGTCAAAATATTTATTATAAATAATGCTGAAAACAATATGAACTAATGTCACCTATAACCCCTATGAATCATGAATAGAAAGTAGTCCTTTTAGTTGGTTGTGTGCTTGAAGTCCGAGTTGAGTTTTTTTTTTTTTGTTTGGTTTGTTTGTTTTTTATTCAGGGGAGCTTCACTAAGATGAAGCCTCTCTTTTGCAGGAAGGCCCTGTTCACATTCACACTGTTACACATTCACACCTAGAAGCTGCCCAGTACAACCGCAGCCTGGTTTGCTGGCCACTTTGGGTTATGGGCCTTGCTCAAGGGCACCTCAGTGGTGGTAAATGAGGGTGGGCAACCACACCCACATTTTATCACAAGCTCACAAGCTCACTTCTCTAACCATTGGGCCACCACTGTGTTTGCGTCAGGCTTGTTTTGTGAAAAAAAATTTAATTTCTTATCATCAGGATGCTGCCGTCCCAGAGGGAGGCTTTCCTGACAATGCCCGGAAAGCTTGAACAGCGCAAAAATACCACGAACTCTCAAACAAGAGGTCATGGGCAGGGTAGAGATGGATAATGTAATATCTTCATAAGACACAACCTAACAGACTTAAAATACATGTTTGATATCTCTTATCTTTGTCTATTGAAAAAGGCATACTTGAAGAAAAGAGTGCTGTTCAGCACAGATAAGGACATAGAAAGCTGTGGCCTGGTTGTTTGCTTTTGATTACAGCATAGTTAAAGGCAGGAATATTGTGTATTAATGCGCCCAAAATAAGATTGAAACTTTCTCTAGTGGCACAAAATATACATTTTTTGTTGAGAGGAATCTCAGTTGCTTTCCATGTTTCCATGTCTTTTTTTAGTATCATGCCACCATCAAAGGGGGTAATACAATTAGGAGGCCTGTTTCCATAGCAACTCTTTGGCTCTCTTTCACCTCTGACTGGAAGATGACTTCATCGGCAGGGCTGCAGCAGTGCCATCACCTTAAATGGAAGCAAATCCCTTAAAATATGAGTAATTTTTATAAGGAGCACCTAACAGGGGAGTCATTTGATAAGAATTCTAGCATGACTGTCACTGATAGATGCCAAGTGTCACAATCAGTCACAAATTAAATAGATTTACTGAATGAAGATGACATCAACAACCTGCTGTGTTTATAAACCAAACTGAGTATAATACAGTCCGACAAATTGGTGTGCTGATTTTATTGGCCGATATGAACTAATAGCAGATAAATCAGTATTAGTGTTAATAACAGCAGATGAATGAGAGTTTTTTTTTAAAAACGGAGAGACAGAAGTCGCATCCTTCAGCCTTGTTATGAGTCGTTGCATAGTTTGTCTACCAGAAGGCATTCTGCAACTCCCCTGCTGGCAACACATGTGTTTGGAAAGCAATAAAACACAGCAATCAGATGACATAATCAGCTTTACTTTTGTTCATAGTACTATTTATAACAATAAAAATGTTTATTTTTAAACTGTTATTATGTCTTATTATCTTAGTGAGGTCTCAAAACTACACATAAATATTTCTGCAAAGAAGGAGGAAAAAGAATATCGGCTGATATATCAGAATATCGGATTTTAAAATCCCATATAGGTCGGGCTTTACTATATAATGTCACAGTGAATCTGTACTTCATCCAGTTGTAGGATGCCAGTCTACAAATCATCTGTCTATAGGTCAGTGTTTGGGCAGCTGTGAACAAGGTAATACACTCCAGACCGCTCTTCTTTATGTTTCCTCTTTAACGTGTGACTGAAGGTCTGCCCTGATAAGAGCCTGAACAAAGCCTTTGCAGAACGAGAACAGTCTATTAACCTATAGCTCACCCTAGATAAACAGGCACGTGTCTCGTGTCTTTGTTGCCAAAACTCCCCGATTAACACAATAAAGAGTGTGGAATGTACAAATGTCTGATCGAGATTTCATTATGTTCACTCAGCGCACTGCGATTCAACATGAATGCCGGGAAATACATTATCTTTATTTGCTGTCTCCCTTAATGATGTTTTTCAGTGATGCAGTGTTGTCAAGAATACTGGGTCATTTCATTCAGCTATTAGGTAGACATATTGCAGTGTTATGATACGGGTGAGGTACAGGTTGTTTGTTTTCATAACAAACGTACAGTAACTACAGACTTTAATAAAGCTGACACAATGACATCATATTATAATATCAAAAGACCTTTTAAAAATAAGTCACATACTTGACTGCATTTCTAGAGAGTTACAGGAGCCACAAAACACATTTTTTAAAGGTTTTGACTGTTTTCTTGAAGTGATCAGAACATTAATTACATTTAGAGTAATCAACATGAAATCATCAAGAGTACAGAGGAATATGATTGTAGTTATATTAACTACATCTTTTATCAATTGTTAGACAAAAATTCTAAGATGCACTTAAAATATCCCATCATGATGATGCCTACAATGAGCCTTGGACTTATCGACCATCGTCAAGACCAGGAATCTTAAAAAAAAAAGTTTACTTTCAGGACAAAATGCAAAATCTGTAATTCTTTGATGCATCTACAGTGCATCAAGAAAGTATTCACAGAGCTTCACTTTTTCAACATTAATGCAAAATGTAAGAAATTCATTATTTTCCTCAAAATTACCCCATAATGACAACTTAAAACATGTTTGAAATTGTTCAAACATTTTTGAATTCTTTGCAAATTTATTAAAAATAAAACACGAAAACAAAAGCACACAAACATCAGTATATCAGTATTCACAGCCTTTGCTCAATATTTTGTTGAAACACCTTTGGCACCAATTACAGCCTCAAGTCTTTTTGAGTATGATTCAAGCTTGGCGCACTTATTTTTGGGCAGTTTCTCCCATTCTTCTTTGCAAGACCTCCCAAACACCATCAGGTTGGATGGGAAGCGTCGGTGCACAGCCATTTTCAGATCTCTCCAGAGATGTTCATTCGGGTTCAAATCTGGGCTCTGCCTGAGCCTCAAGGACATTCACAGGGTTGTCCTGTAGCCACTCCTTTGTTACCTAACTGTGTGCTTAGGGTTATTGTCCTGTTGGAAGATGAACATACGCGCCGAGTCTATGGTCCAGATCTTGAGCAGGTTTTCATCAGGGATGTCTCTGTACATTCCTGCATTCATCTTTCCCTCGATCCTGAGTAGTGTCCCAGTTCCTTCTGCTGAAAAACATCCCCACTGCAAGATGCTGCCACCACCATGCTTCACTGTAGGGATGATATTGGCCAGGTGATGACCGGTGCCTGGTTTCCTCCAGTCATGAAACTGTGGGACCTTATATAGACAGGTGTGTGCATCTACCACAGGTGGACTCCAATCAACTTATAGAAACATCTCAAGGATGATCAGTGAAAACAGGATGCACCTGAGATCAATTTTGAGCATCATATCAAAGGCTGTGAATACTTGTTTTTAATTTTTAATAAATTTGCAAAGATTTCAAACAAACGTCTTTCACATTGTCGTTATGGGGTATTGTTTGTAGAATTTTTTAAAAAAAATAATGAATTTCATCCATTTTTGGAAATAGGCTATAACATAACAAAATGTGGAGAAAGTGAAATGATGTGAATATTTTACGGATACACTGTATATTTAAATGCAGTACTACTCTCTGTCACAAAAGCACCAGACCCGTCCAATGCAGGAGACAAGCAGGGATCAAAAGATAGGGTCAGTCAATACATGCCATGCAGTTTCTAGGGGATACTCTTAAGATACAGTTGGACTCCAAACTGTAAGTTTCTGTTGGAAACCATAATGTCTCCTGACAATTACTGCACTTTAGTTGCTGTAGTTTTGAAAATGAAAATGTGACTGCACATTTATTTAAAATGTCAATGAGACCAGTTCAAATGAGGAATTTTAGTCCCTGAGAAAAGTGAGACATGGATTATGTAAACAGTGACAACTGTTTCCGATCAGCGTGTTAGCAAATAGCCAGTGTTAGCAAGATACTTAAGAGCCATTACTTTATTAATTTAGACCAGAATAATCTGCTTCATTACGGGGTAAAAACACATTTTTCGATTCATGAATTGTTAATGGGAGCTTTTAACTGAGGCTCCCATTAAGGCAGAGTAATCAGTCAGTCACCATAAAAAAGTTTGTTCACACTCAATTTCCTTTCCATTTACCTGTAGATATATGGCCATATTAGAGAACACAATTATGTTCTAGTTCTGGTTATGAAAAAAACTGTTTACTACACTGGACTGTCTTGCGGCATATACTGTAGGTCGACTGTAAGGAGTAGTTCTCTGCATTTTCCTCTGTTTGGCAGCTATGTTGCATAAGACTCAATGTCATCTGTATGGGAGACATAATGCAGGACAACCACAGCCCTCCACTATTATGACATATTGTGTTTCATGGTGGAACCTATTAATGTTTACTTATTTTCTGGTGCCCTAGATGATTTCTGGCAAAGCAATTGTATTCCATCACACTAACGTCTAAAACATATTTACGACTGGGTAAACTGTCCAGTCTGTTAACCTCCAGATAGATTCTGGTGAACATGCTGTTTGAAGTCACACACTGAAGGTGGTTTGTTGTTGAGAAATGAGTCAGCAAAGCCTGACCATTTCAGAGAAGGCAATCCCATGAGGACACACATACTACGCTTGACAGATAGCAGAAAGGAGGACAAATTAATTTTTTTACTCACATGCTTCACTTCTGGTCATTTTGTCCTTAATTTACATTGAAAAAAACAGATGCTTCTTGGGCTGGTATATTCTGCTACAGTATCTACCAAGAAGTACAGCAATGGTGTCTGATAGGTGTGGCTGTAATTAACCCATATCTCAGATGAAAATCTACCGGAAATCTGGCTTAGTTAGGGAAATACCTGACAGTGTGACCTCTCTGATCCCACAGTCACACATTGTAAAGGGACATTCCTATGATCCAAAGTAAAACACTAAATACCCCCCAAAACACACACAAGCACACACAAACACCCAGCCTGTCTGTTTTGATCTGTTTGCCTCCTGGCTTGTCATGGGATCACTGCAAACATGCTGCTATAGAGCACACACACACACACACACACA
>JAPMOB010222935.1:0-65876 GCA_029875015.1 Lepomis gibbosus | reverse complement strand
ACCTGGCAGGTGGATCGTTTAAATGTCAGATTACAACCCCTTCATACACAGGCAATAAAAAAAGGATTCATTTTAGTAGATAAACTCCATACAGCCCCTTTAATGTAATCAAATCAAATATTAAACCAAAGCTATTTGCCACTGCCAGGGAAGTACCTTTTATCTAGCTTGTTAAAACAAGTTACCATCAGAGTCCAGTTTTCTTGGGATTTTTCCTGAGCAGGTATTAGCAGAAACATTTTTCTTTTATCAGGGAGCAGCAGAAACAGTCTGTGTTCAGCAGCAAGTGTCCCTGTTAGAGTGAGGTGAAGTAACCGAGCACAAGGTGTACTGGGAGCGTTCCCGTGAAACTGTCGCGGTCGTGCTCGCCTCGTGCACACGCCTGCCCGCTGTCGAAGTTAAATTGTCTTTTTGTGCGTGACTCGCAGCACAAACCACTGGAAGACAGACTGAACCTCGCTGTTTGTGAGTTTCCAGAATCAGGACATCAACAGGAGGGAATTCACATGGCAGAACATCCCCGCAAAACTAAATGCAGACCTATCGGGTAAAGTTAGCCTAATGTCTAATTTTAATTGAAGTTAAAAAGGCTACGGCTGTGTAGCGCACAGAAGCCGTTGCCATAGTTATTATCCATAAAGCGCCTGCCGTTTACTCGCCGAGCGCTGTCTCCCTTTCTGTTCACCTGAGAGAACCTGCTGAAGCCTCTGTCTGCTGCTTGTTTGGGAGGGTTATTTGCAGGCTGATCAACATCCCACCTCTCCTGTGACCCATGGTTTGACTGTAGTCCTATGTGTATTCAGAGCCAGTGAGCGACGGACTAGAAATAACAATAATAAAAACTGCGTTAACGTGCGATAAAAAATTGTCGGCGTTAATTAATTAATGCGTTAATGCGATAATAACGAGTTAATGTGCCCAGCCCTAACATAATCACATATCTGCTTCAAATACATTTAAAAAACCTGCTGTATATGTTTAGAAACAGTTTTTAAATGCCCATATTGGCGAATTAAACAATTTTAAAACTACTAAGCTTTGACCACATTCTTAACACTTTATAATAAGGGAAGGCTATTATAAGGATATCTGAAGTTTATACAATGCATGCTATTTTTAATTGTTGATAATGAATTTTACACAGAACTCAATGTGTTATGATGAAACAAATCTTGATGCAAGTCTATTCTTCAAATTAGTACATTTCCCACAACTAAGAATGCTGATAAAACATACTTGTTTACTATTTATTAGCCTGAAAAAGAAACCTAGTAGGCTACATAGTTTTTATATAAAGAGATTCATTAACATTTTATAGACGTGTGCAAATCACTCTCAGGCAGATGTACAAGTGTGTTTGAAACTATATAACTAAAATATATATGATGAAAATGCCTTACTCATTCCATTTGACTTAAGACTTAAATGGAAGATCCAAAAGCTTACTTTTTGTCTAATGAAATGCAAAAGCTAAAGGAATAAAAGAATGTTTTGCTGAGTATAATTAAAAAGTAAAGGGCCGCTTGAAAAACTGGGGCTAAAGCTTTGGCACAAAGTTTAAATAAAGATTGTCAGGTCGGTGTCGTTTGAAAAACAGGGAGATTTTGTTGAATTTTTCGTTGGTGCGAAGAAGAGAGGAGAGCAGGGAGAGAGGTAATGAGATCCAATTTCACTAAGAGGAATGTGTTTGTTTTTTTTTAAGAAGAAGACTAGCTAGGGGCAGACAGCTAATGCTTACAGAGAAGAGGAGAGGAGAGGGAAGAGCCATAGTAACAGCAGCCACAGCTGCTCAGTGTGGATGAAGGTGGAGGGTAGAGGAAGGTGGGCGGTGTATAGTTCCAGAAATATGAGCCTTGACTCACCACTGATTGTTGTCTGTATTTGTTTTTCCAGGACACAGTTCGTCACATTTATGAGTGTTGAAGGCTCAAGCTAAAATATGCCCTTGAGGCAGATTTTTTTTTTTTTAACAAGAAAAATGCTAAATATTCTTGGTCTGGTGCATTTGTATTCAAAACCCATAGCTCAAGTACAACATGTATTAGAAAAAGATGCTTTATACCTCGTCTCCAGTATCATCTTCTGAGCTTGTTTCACTTGGTAGCGCTGATTTCTCTGATACTCTGTGTCTGATTCTGCTTTGCAGTGTGTGCGTGCTTTGAAATAAGAACACAAATCCTCTAGACATACTAACACCACCACATTTAAGGATATATGTACACAGCTTCTTTTGAAATACAGATGAAAGTGCAGTTTTTTAAAAATGCTAGAAGTTGAATTCTTCCGGTTTTCCCTCTCTCTCTCTCTCTCTCTCTCTGTCTCACACAGGTGGAACGAGATGACTGCAGCCCCCACAATGTGACGTTGGGTTACTACGTGACCAGCGGCAAAACTGTCTACATTTCCTCCTTGGTGGTTGAGTCTCTGAATGTTTACGGTTTTGACAAGCTGCTGTCGGACATCAGACAGCACACCCCATTGGTTAAGGCAGTTCTGGTTCCCGTGGAAACCTGGGTGCCCGCTCCAAGCATTCATCTGCAGCTGAAAACAGGTGATGAAACCCGATGGGTCAACCTATACATAGCACAATTTAACAAAAATGGTCTGATGGTGTTCATTCGGGGAGGTGGAGTGTAAAAGGGGGAAGAATAGCAGAGGTTAGATATATGCAGAGAGGAGGGGGGAGGGAATGTGTGCAGAGGGAGAGCAGAGAGAAAGAAAATGCAATGAGGGGACAGAGGAGGGAGACACAGGGGAAGAGTAGAGCAGAGACAAAATTAGAAAATTCTGATTACATGTCTGCTCTCCTTTACTCTTCTCTGATACCCTAAATCCCATACAAACTCCCATGATTGCAGAGCAAAGGCAAATTGGTCCATTCATTTAGTCAGCCTCTTAAGCCTCTTAAAAAACACATTTCGGCACACGCACATGCACACACATCCAAATCGAGTCTTGTGGGAACAAGGGTTGGAAAATCAGTGCAATTAACAAATTGTTATGTAAAAGATACATGTGCAGATTGGAAACCCATTAGTTTTATTTTTTAAACTCATGTCGCTCCAGTGTTCAAATTTGTGACATTTATACCATTTCCTAAAGTGGCATGAATATATTTATAATAAAAATGGGTCAAATGACTACAGTTCATGTTATATAATGATAATAATAAACTTAAATTTGTACAGCACTTATCAAAAAAAACTTACGAAATGCTTTACATGATCGAACAAAGATTTACAACATTTTAGTGCGGAGGCCATAACATCAAGCTATAACATTATGCAAATTTTAATACAGTGAAGACAGTTAATTATAAATAGCTGGAAACATGTTGGAAATACAACAGTGCACTAAAAATTAATAAAATGCTTGAGAGAAGTGGTAATCACCCAGCACTGCAGTTTTTCGGTGCTTTTCAGCTCATTGTTTTGGTTTTATGGTCTGCAACTTGAATGTTTTAGTTCACTCTCACTGCTATCAACCTTGTTTTCAGCAGCATCAGGTAGCTGTTTTTTGCAAAACAAGTCTTTACAATCCCTGTGAGACCAAACGGCAGTCAAAGCTAGCGATTTGCTGGTGAAAATAGAGCCGCATTTAGCAGCCAAACAGACGGATCTTTTTTTCTCAGTTGCTGGTGGAGCCCAAAGCGGAGCGAATATCGGACTTTCATTGGGAAGACAGAAACACAACTCCAAATGAATTGTTATGCTGCTCTGTGTCTGCTGGGTGTTTGGATAGGTTAACTGTTCACTAACATAGCAGTTAATAGTGGTACATTTTTGTTTGCTGAAAGAAGAGATAGTCGTCGTGAATCTTGGTGCAGTATTATGTGTTGCTTTCAAGGCATTCATCTTGCTGTATTTTTGGAATCTTGAAGGAGGGGATTTGTGTGATATTACAGCACCACTGTGTGGCGTCATGGTTGGAGATTTTTCAAATCCTTGTCATAGTAATCTTTTAATCAACAATGAAACAACAAACACATGTGCTGTGTCCTCAAAATGTTAATCTAATACCCACTGAACTATGGTACATGGCCAAGTTGGACATTTTATAGCTTGTAGTGTCATGCACACTGCAGTGAGAACTCTTCCCATGTTAGTGTGCAGCTGTGTATGAAGTAGGCACTTGAGGCAAGAACAAAAATCCATTTCTGGCTTGTTCAGCTCATAAACCATAAATACACAGTAGTTGCCAATTTACCATCCACAGCACAATTTGCATAAGATTACCAACTGGGTCAGCACTGTTTGTGCCTGCAACGTGTTGCAGACTATGAGACCAGTGAGGGATATAGAGTCATTTTTGCTTGTTTTTTGGAGATGTAGCCTGCACTCATAAGCACCACAACGTTAGAATTTAGGTCAGAACAGTCCACCTCTCTTATCCCTTTTAGAGGTTTTTTGAAAAGAGTGGAGAAAGACAGAGTGCAGGGAGAGAATGGAGTTTGACTGCGGTAAAGGGACTGAGACAACATTAATAACATCCTCCGTAATCTGCTGATGGACTCAATATTGTTTACCCTGTTCCTCCCCTGTGCTGCATGACGCTGACAGACAACCACTCTTTTAGTTGTTCTCATTCTAGATAGTGCCGATAATCCTCTTTCTCTGTCTCACTGCAAAGGTTTATCGGTCACACAGACAACATCTATTTAGAGCGCTACTTTTTTTTAATACCAAAAACACAGCCCCTGATACAGATTCCAGACACAGCTGGATCAAGAAGATTGTTTCTGAGTTTCTAAATAATTATCTTCTCCCAGCTCCTCCCTGTTGTCAGTGCTGTAGATGGATTTGTTTGGGTATTTCTTGATCTCAAAAGGATTTGATACTATACTATGGCTAAGCACTGAAAATATTACAAAGATATGGGAGTAGAAAGGTTGCACACTCCTAGTTAAGTAGCTAACTGAATAATATGTATCAACAAGTTGAAATAAATTTATAGATAAAATTAAACATATAAGGTTAGTTGTAGTGTTCCTTCTGATACCTTTTGATAAATGATGATGACACTGAAAGACTTTCTGTCTGCTCATTTTGGGGTTAATAATAGATAATAAATCCGTCTTTCTTTTATCCTCGATTATGTTTGCACTGTAATTATTTACATTCTGAAATAAAGTCCCATTTCAGTATCGATTAAATATCGTTTTCTATCTCTCACCCCCCCAGTGTTGAGGTTTGTCGGCCCAACAGACAACATCTACTCGTGCAGTTTTGTCCAGATGTTGGAGCAGAGGCTGGAAAACGCCTTCGATGAGGCTCAGGACAAAGTGCTGGAGACCTACAACAGGCTCACTGTGGAGGTACAACATGAGTTCATGGATGCTATATTTAGTGCAAAATTCAGAGTGTGTACATGTTTGCATGCTAAATGGGCTGATGTGCATAATAAAGCCCTAGATAAAATTCTGGACACAAATTTTTGCATTGTGACCAATTCAATTCAATTTTATTTATATAGTGACAACAGTTATCTCACAGCGCTTTTCATAAAGAGCAGGTCTCGACGGTACTCTGATGTTATTTACAGAATCCCAACAATTCCCACCAAGAGCAGCACTAGGCGACAGAGGCAAGGAAAAACTTCCTTTTAAGAGGCAGAAACCTCGAGCAGAACCATGGCTCAGGGTGGGCGGCCATCTGCCTCGACCGGTTGGGGGTGAAAGAGAGAGAGGGAGAGGGCAAGAGAGGAACAGAGAGAAAGAGAGAGAGGGGGGAGCGAGGCAGCCTACACAGTATACACACAGAGGTACAGACAGTAATGGTGATGTTGCTATAGACTGAATGAAAAATGGTACAGATATTTATAGTTGTGTTAATGATAATAATCATAATGTTAATGATAATAATAACAGTAATAAAAATAGGACAAGTAACAATAATTGCAGCAGAGGGTGTCGAGCGGGAACACGGGGGGGCAGCAGGTGACCCGCAACCACAGATCCAGACTCCACAGCTCCAGAGCCAGAAACACCTGCAGGAAGTGACAGGAGGAGAGAGGAGGGGGACGAGAAAGCACACGACTACGGGAAAGGGAAGAAGTCGAGTTATTAACATGCATTAATGGGATGAGGTTGCATACAGATGGAGAGAAAGAAGAGGAGAGAGGAGCTCAATGCATCATGGGAAACCCCCCCCGGCAGTCTAGGCCTATAGCAGCATAACTGAGCCAGCCCTACCTATAAGCTTTATCAAAGAGGAAAGTCTTAAGCCTACTCTTAAATGTAGAGACGCCGTCTGCCTCCTGAACCCAAACTGGAACCAGGTTCCACAGGAGAGGCGCTTGATAGCTGACACAGTATAGCTGTTCCACTGTGCAAGGGCTTTACTGCAAATTAAGACATAAAATACATAAAAGGTCACAAAAGACAGGTTCGGTAGCAGTTTACATTTAAAGGAGAGGGTGACTCTAGTGGCATGTAATGATCTATTTCCGGAGACATATTGAAAGCTCATTCATCTACAGTGCTGTTTTATGTTTGAACGCTTTAAGGTTTTTTTCCGCCCTCCTTTTCTTCTCTGCTTCATTATCTCTTTCTCATGTTCTATCTCTTTCTCTGTGGCTGTCAAGGTACTCTCATGACTGCAGGATATACATGCACACAGCATCATAATAATAAAGTAGGTCTCAGCAAACAGAGGCAGAAAATAGGGTCCATTCATAATTCATCCTCTGAAATATTAACGCTCATGGAGGAATGTGATGGGAATTCCTCGTATCTCGTATCTTCATCCACTTTACTATGATGACTCACATTATTTTCAGTGCGCCACACAGGTCTTATTATAGAATGCAAAAAAGCATTGTTCATTCAAAGTGTCATACTGTGTCTGGAGCTCTGTCATGCATTGTTTATGGGAAACTTAGACATTTGGTATGATGCCATTGGATATATCTGTATGAATGTTTGAATTAAACATGTGTCTGCTGCTGCCTGTTTATGTGTTTGCTATACATTAAGAATTGAAAAAAAATCATTCTAATATTGCACTTTTGAGGCACATAACTTCAAATAAAATATTGATGTGTTTGTGTGTCTGTGCTTATCCTCAGATCCAGAGTGTTTCCCAGGAGCCGGGCTCTCCGTCAGTCTCCCTGGTGTACGTGGTGAAGAACCAGGATGCGATCCTTAACGGGACGATCTCCAGCGGCCTCCTCAACCAGCTGACCGCCGAGCTTGTGGGATACTTTCTGTTCTACCCACCCCTGGTCATCGCTCAGCGTAAGTAAAACCACACGGCACCCGAAGGTCCGAAGGGACAGCTATAGTGAGGACACATCTAATCACATCTTAATTAATGATCGGTATGTTTGAAGTGTGATCTCAGCTCTCTGGTTAATCGGCTGCCTGCATGCAGTCATTCTTTAGCTGCTGTCTTGTAGCTAACAAATTAACTTTTGTGAAAGGTTTCCTCCTTTCTCTCTCACTGTTTCCCACCACGATGCATTATGTGTTTCTAACAATCTAAATTCTAAAGTGTCATTTCTTTCATCATAAAACTTAAAACTATTTTAAATCCCTCATCTGTTGTTTTCTAGCTTCCAGTCTTACTGCTAGATCACCGCAGGCAAGCGAGAAAATTTGTTTTCTGATACTTGGATAAATTGACCTTTGAGTTTGGCCCTCCAATTCACTTGATGGCAAATTAGTGTGGTTTATGTCGGTGAGCATAAATTTGTAGTACTTAAATCAGTGTTTAATCCAAACAGGTCTGAAGATTCCAGAGCTTTCCATACTATGAAAGGCCAAATATATTCATATGCAAATGAGGAAACAAGGTCATCTGGCAACTTGTCCTGTTTCCTGAGCAATCCCAGCAGCAAAGGGCTGCTTTGCTCTTATGGCTACACACAAAGACTTAGCATTGTCTAACCCAGAATTGTTGTCTAGCCAACAAATTAGAGTTCAGTCAGGGTGCTTAATACTCATTCACTTGATGTACCTCCAAGCCATCCTCTCAGAGGCACTGCTGGACAATTATGGTGCGTTTTTAATTATTCACAGAGGGCTGTAAGTGAAAATGAAACTGAGCAATTCATCTGTGGGCGAGCAACGTGGACCTGACTGTTGCTTTGTTATATCCAATTTGCAATGTTTAGCTAAATGCAGTAGTAACACATACACTTTCTGAGTCAATGCACCATGCCAGAGCTAATTTCCATAATACTATCAAAACAGCATTGTGTCTGTCTGCCATTTCAGGAGTTTCATCCAAAATGACATTTAGGAGCGCTGAAGTACAATGCAAAACAGGATTGGTGCTGACATTCTACTGACTTGACATTATGTTGTCCTAATGGGTGTTATTTTAGCTCCCTCTGACACACCAGAGAGATGCTCTCTCCGTTAAAGTCAGGGTTCATTTATAGTTGGAAAGGTGACTTTTTAGACAATCTTTGCTTGGATTTTAATCACCTCTCTATGCCTACCTTTCTAGGACCTAATTTTCTTCCTCCATTGCTTCATTATGCTTGCACCATTTGCATTATATTTCTTAAAGGTAAAGAACACACTAATGGACTTGGACACGCTCATGAACGTCTTGCGTCAAAACATGGTTACAGCAAAAAATCTTAAACCACCTATGTGCCAAGGAAGGAGCCATATTTTTTTTTTAGTTCCAGTGTTACACTAAGAATGTGAAGGTTGGCTTGACAACACAAAAAGGATAGAAACTGGGCCCACAACCCTGCTCCATGTGATTTCTGAGCTTTTCAGCAGCAGGAAGGGAACAAGTGTACAGAGCTGAGCTTGAATCCAAAAAAAAAAAACTTTGGCATTCAGAGTTTTATTTTAGTCTTAAAAGGAGCTCCAGAGGTTGGAGGTAGGAGGACTGTCAGCAGTGAAGGATTATAATATTGACACAAGAGGAACAAAGGTATTTGGAGCTGAAGACGGGACAGAAAAGGACTTAACCCAACCTAGTTAGTCAGTTTTCACGGTGAAAAGGCCACTGCTGCTGTCTGTTTTCTTACCACAGAGCTGGACATTAGAAAGCTCTTAGTGCTAATTTTATGGTCATTACATAACAGTTGTTGTCCTGCTTGTTCTCTGTAGTAGTGTGCTGCTGGGCTGAGACAGACTTACACAGCCATATGTATGCTGCCTTCAACAACACTGCTAAGAACCATTGAGTTCACTGCAGGGCAATGCATGATTCATGACTCAGCGTATGTTTGACCTGCTTCTCAAAGGGGGGATTCAGGATTAATATATAGTATGTTTGTAAAGAAGGAAGGCAGACTATACTATGGCCCCCAGCATACAATGAGCCTCAGATTCCAACCATGTTTCCTCCAAAATACATTTATGTACTTCTTATTTGCTTTTTCAGCTACATTAGAGAGAAAACATAATTGTGGACTGAAATGCATTTTTTCCCCCAATCCATGAAGTGTGACATCCTTTTGCTGCATGGAGGGAAGTTAGAGGGAAGCGGGTAGGACATAAAAAGAACTGGACTTTGACACTGGAGACTGGGATTCACTGCATTCGCAGTAATCATTTTTTATATAAACAATGCAAATATGTAAGGGATCACGTACGCTCATGAACTCACCTCTGCAGCTCTACGCAGGTTTTAGCTCCTTTCAGGTCATTGTTTGGGTTTCCCAGTATGCAACTGTATTGTCTTGTTCATCGTCATGTTTATCTGTGACATGCTAAAAACATTAACCGCCATAGGCTACTGGTCGTAACAGACCAAGCAGTGCTATAGCCATGGGTGTAAATTTCATCTCACAGTAGGGGGGGGGCAATAAACATAAAATTTCTCAAGAGCAATTTTCAAAGTGGACACAAATAGTTCAGCCAAAATTGTACTTGTATAGGATACGTGTACACAGAGAGAAGTCTGCCTCTACAACGGTAGGTCTATGGTATAATATCAGTTCACACACAGGATTATTGCTGTACTAAGAGATGCACAGATTACAGCTTTCCTGGCTGATTCCAGTTACTGATTTTTTAAAAGGTCTGACCTGACGATTCCAATTTTGGCCGATTCCGATTTTATTTCTTACTAAGATCTGTAACTGACAGCATACACAAACATTTTGTAACTATTTATTGGAAAAAATCTATTTTCATTATGATGCTCATCAGCAACAGTATAGGAAACGTTTGCTATTCTCACTGGTCTCAATTGCATGGTCATAATAAAACATTGATTATAAAATAACATTGGCATTTTCACTGGAAGGAACTGAAAATAAAGTGCACACCATTTTAATTATTCTTAATTCTCCAATTTATTTGTGGGTTTAATCACAAACTACAGTAATCTGCTCACCTTGCTTTTCCCGTCAGACACACAAGCGCACACACCTGCACCTGTCTGTCTGTCTCTCTCTGTCTGCTCTGACTTTATTTGCCAGCAGTTTAATTTAAAAGAACTCGTGTTAGGTTTTTTTATCCATTTTAACAGCGGCAGAACTGATTAGTGTTGTTCTGAGGTTGGGAGAAAGATCGTGACTTTGGTTAAATGTTGAGTGAGTTAAATATGAGTTGACTAAATGTAGCCAGAAAAATGTTGATATAATTAATTGGGTTACGTTTTGTAGAGAAACTTTTGAAACATGCACAAGTAATTTTTTTATTCTTTTCTATTTTATATCATCTGCCATCCAGCTTAAAAAAACACCATCATTGACATGATTATTTACATAAATGATTACAGCAGTGCACACAGGCATTGTTTATTTAGACTCCAACTATTAAAAGACCATAGACCCCCAAATATAAGCCACTTGAGCTCTGTTTGTATTCCACTCTAGCCTCAAATGCCATCTGTGGGATTTTTTAAAGGGCAAACAGCTGTACAGCCCCTATCATCTGAATCGTGCCATAGGCAATCTGTTGTCCATGTCCCCTGAATGAGCTAATTTTAGCCCAGTGAGATTAGATTACTATCCATTTGTGCGTGCTCTCAACACCCAAAGGGCTAAAACATCACACTCCGCAGCATGGTCACATCCAAACCCACTTGACATCA
This sequence comes from Lepomis gibbosus, assembly GCA_029875015.1. Classification (NCBI taxonomy): domain Eukaryota; kingdom Metazoa; phylum Chordata; class Actinopteri; order Centrarchiformes; family Centrarchidae; genus Lepomis; species Lepomis gibbosus. Next base: position 54,870 of record JAPMOB010222935.1, on the reverse strand, counting down.
CCACAGAAAGTCTGTCTGCCCCTAAAGAACAGCTTACTTGACTAATCACGAAACAATGAGCAAATGATAACAGAAGCATATAAAGCGATGAGTAAATTAAAGATCGGTTGAAGAACGGCTGTAAGTAGACACACATCAGTGACTAGTCCAGATATGTATTGACACAGACACATTAACTGTGGTTATATTGAGAGCACAAATGGATAATAATTGTCATGTGATCAAAGCAGCCTGAATACTGACCTTCACCATCTGTTTACATGCAGAGGAGTGTATGTGGGCAGCTGCCTCCATGTTTACAGCATGTAACCATTTAAGCTGTACTCTGGAGGTTAAACAGTACATGTACAGTACTTTCCCACTTCCCACCCAACAATACAGCAAATTATTATATAAAAACTACCCTACAATATCCATAATATACTGTTTTAGAATGAATACGTTTTGAATTGTACTTTCCATGTCTGTATAGCCACAAAGCCCTTTACTTTTTCCGCTTGCAATTGTTAAAAACCTTATCAAACATGTTTATTTATCTTTTTTTTTTTTAACTTGCTAATATGAATCTTGGTGTCAGCCTCAGAATTCCTATTCATTATAAGCCGTCAGTCAAGCATATGATGTGATTCCTTGCTGTTGAGGTTTGGGTCTCTGTCTTGAGGCTTCTTGTGGTCACACTTAAGACCCAGCTCTTAAGTCTACCCAACTGGTTTTCACATGTTGAATCTATCTTAAATTAGTGATGGAGAGAGAGCAGGAAAAAAAACTGTATTACACTGTAAATTATACTTTTCTTCAACAAATGAAATACATGAAAAGACAAAAACCAACAATCCAACAATTATGCAACAAAAGTTTCCAGCTGCTGTGGTAATATAATGAATACTTCGTTGGCCCGTTGAAGTGATTCTCTGAATGGCACTGAATGCGTCTGATCCTCAACACTTTAGTGCTGCATGTGTTCATGTGAGCTTGTTGGAAGAAGTTGAAGACAGCTCAGTGAATGTGAATTTGTTCACGTACAGGCATCAGGGAGGCGGCAGCAGACAGGCAGACAGAGCGCAGAGCAGAAACACTTGCCGGTATTAACAGCTACCACTGCTGCAGCGCCATTGACTCAAGCTGAACACAACTCTCGGCAGACTGCCAGCTCGGAGGAGTTAGGTGGAGACAGATGGTGAAACAGGCAGATGGGAAATAAGGAGAGATAGGTTGACGGATGAATAGGACACAGAAAGAGGCCGGCGGACTGAGAGAGCGATGATGGGTAGTAGACAGAAGGAGACAGTCGGCTGAACGGAAAGGAACAGGCATTTTAGGAAATGAAGAAGCTGACAGGTAAACAGGTAGAGAATGAGGCAGGTACAGAGGCACGCAGGCAGAAAGAAAGTGAGAGCTGGTGTAGATGGATAGAGGAAGTAGACAGTGAGAGGTCAAAAAGTAAAGGTTGGTAATGAAACCTGACAAGCTGTGTTTAATCGGATTTTATCATCCGTGCCAAGGGCCACTGCTAAAAATCTCCTCCTCTGCAGATCTGTCTCTGCAGGCCAGAAACATCTGTCACACTTACATGGCTTTTGATCAAAGTAATCACGTCAAAACTTGACTCAACTTTATTAAAATACACCAATTAAAGGCATATTTAGCACATTTCTAAGTTTCGCCCCCTAACTTTCATGCTATCAAATAAAAATCTACAGTCTTTGTTATGTGCAAAAGTGCATTCTCTCCATGTTCAGCTACAGCTAATATGAGGCTTCAGCAGTCTGACTTTTTCCAAATAAATTTTTTAGCACATGTCGGAAATACCTCGATCAACATGAAAGGGGAGTCACATCCTGAATGCCTGCACAAAACAGAACGCGCTGTTTCCGACAGAACGTACCACCCGAGGAGATTCTTGTTCAAACTGCATTCAAATTTCCTTGATTTCTAAACCTGGGCGTGAAAAGTCAAAAACCCAAGGCTTTCTAGGTGGGCATATGGACTTCTAGGCTCCCAGGGGCCCCAAAAGTCTCACTGTGGGTAAATAGGTTTGTCATAACTTACCCTTTTCCCAAAATATGTGTGTATGCGTTGACATGTCACAGTAGGAAAACCACGTGTATAAATTATAAAATGAATTCCATTAATCTGCTCCTAATATTGTGCATGCTGAGTCACTGTTACACTGTTATGCTTACGGGGACCCATTGTAAATAGTAGTAGTAACACCTATGCTTTGATTGAACATATCTGATTTTAACACTTGTCTGGTTAAAGCTGTCACAACACTGTTTCCACCTGACGAGCAAGCTGACTGCAGGGTGCCAGTTGTGATTATAATTCAGTATCTCTAATGATTTTTAATCATGAGAAACATATTATTCACTCTGTTTCCATTACAGTTTTGTAGTTTTAAGTATTTCTGAGACAAGACTCGGTTTGTAACAGTTTACAGCCTGCCGTGCTGTTATCCTGCAGTGTTCTGTGTTTGACACTGATTTTAAAAAAAACAAAAACAAAAAACAAGTGCAAGGATTCGACTCAAGGACTTCTCAAATGATTGACAGTTAGGGGACAGCCCTAACACACACACTAAACTTCGGACTTGGTCTCTAATGACTTCCATGTGTAGTCTGCAGTAACTCTGTCTTCTAGAAATTACTGATTCCTTTTGAGGAAAACATAGTTGTTCCATGGCTTTGTTTGTTCAGCGGCAACATTTTTCCAATGAAGGAAACAGGTTTTGTATCCCACTGAAGTTGCAGAGAGGTGGTCATGATGAATGGAATTAGAGCGCTTTGACAGCAGAGACAGGGGTCCCATGACGCGGTTGTTTTTAAACGTTAGTGCTTAAACAAAGCAATAATAAATGTTAATCATGCTTTAGTTGCGAGTAGGAGTGAACGTTGTAGGAAAGCATATAAAATAGTCAGATATGTTTGGTATCAACATGATGTCACTTTATTTGTTTCCTTATTATGTAGATGGAAAACATAATTTACGTTTCCTAACTGGTTAATCCAGCCCGGATTTTATGTAAAGTTTAGGGTTAGGGTAGGGCTGGACAATAAAACAAAAACAATAATTATCGCGATATAATTTTTGAACAAATGTTCAATAAATATTCAATAAATGTTTGATTTGATTCACTTCAATCACACACAAATTAGGACTGATTTTTTTTTACAAAGATGTTTATTTTGTTGAGGAAAAAGGACAGAAAAAAAGCTTTAACTTAATTTTACTCGTGCATATTTGTTGAAAAAGATTTTATCATAAACGTTTTGAATGTTCCTCCTCAGATTTGTGAAGTGATCCACTGTTTGGAATCAAATGTTTGTCACGTTCTGACCATAAAGAAAAGTTTAAACCACAATTTTCACTTTCACTGAGGAGCAAAAATGAAGAGATTAAAGATATACTACTTTTTATCACGATAACTTTTTTGGCCGTATCGTCCAGCCCTAGGTTAGGGTTAAAAGTTGTGTACAAAGCTGGAAAGTGGTGAGCAGGGAATTATGTGTGAAATGTAGGAAATGAATTATTAACTGGTGGTCCTCCAAATCCAAGTGGTATTACAGAAGTCTTGATCTAGGCTTTCTAAAAACCGCAAACACTTGTAACTTCCTCTCTCTCTCTCTCTCTCTTTCTCTCTTCAGCCCTCGAATATCATAATCTCAACACGTCGATGGCAACCAAGAACTATTGGGTGATAACAGGTAAATTGCTCTTGCACACACACACACACACAGAGACAAAAGTGCAACTGGGTGATCAGCGGTAATCAGGAGCCGCATCGATTGGACCAAGCAGCAGTTAGTAAAATGCCCCGTTGCTCGCTGCTGTGCAATTCAGCAGAATAGAGGTGCTCTCTACATTGTCCTTTCCTCGGTAATACCTCCCTCACCCGCCTGCCCGTTCTCTCTGTGCTCAGAGTGTCTGTTCCTGGGAAAACCTATTGATGTATAATTCACAGCTCCCTGACTAGGGCGGAGGGAGAGATCACTTCACATCACATCACGGCCGGGCGTGAATGATGCTGAAGTGTGTGTGTGTGTGAAGTGTGTCCACTGCTCCATCTCACTTATAGCCTCTGGTAAGAAACACACTCAGGAGCAAGGTTGATGCAAGCACCTGCGTGTGTTTGTATGTCTTTGTGTTTGTGTGTGTGTGTGCTTGAGATGGAGCTGTAATAAAAGTTTCTGGATGAGCAGCTTTTAAATGAAAAGGACGATCATCCAGTGCTGTCTAATATCCCGCTCATCTCCTTTTCCTCTCTCTCCTCCCTTGTTCTCCTCAATCTCAACACTGTCCTGAAATTATCTCCCTCTGATATTTTCTCACCTCCTCCGTCCTCACACATCCTCTCACCTGCCTTCCCTCCCTTTGCTCTNCCCCCATCCTCCATCTCCTCTTTTGCCCCTCTTTGCCTGCCTGAACGCCTCTTTACTCCCTAAATGCCTTCTCTGTCCTCTCTCGTCTCTGCTCACAGTGATCCAGGATGTGGACAGTTCTTCCCTGGAGGCCAACTACCAGAGCTTTGCCAGCCTGATGGAGCAGCGTCTGGCTGAGCTCTTCCTGGTGGCTGGCAGGCAGGGCTCTCGGGCGGCACGATCTCGGCGGGCCACCACCGTGGGGGGTTATACTGTACAGGTAGGTGGGAATGGGATTTTTGTTTGTCATTGTGTTTAATACCAGCAGTGGTGATGGCAGGATTCTGTTTAAGCTTGTACATTTCTTTGCTTTAAAAGGACCAGTCTGCACATCTTTCCAAACTAAATATTTTAACAGTTTTCACATCTGCAGGGTGTCAGTTTATGATAATTTAGAGTATGCAAAATTAACCTGTCAAACAATCAAAAAATCAATCAGTCGAACAGGTAATCACCTGCATGTTTCTGTCAAAGTTGATTTTCTTTGATGTAGTCGAATCCGCTGTGATTTTTCCAGTGGTCTGTAGAAACACAACACAAAACAGTGGGAGCCTACAGCCATATGAGGCCGTACTTGCAATCAGCATGGCAACATGCTAACATTGACGATGTTAAAAAACTGATGTGGTAGCAGGTGTAATGTTTACCATGGTCATAAACATAGTTTTGTTCAAACTGAAAGTTTGACCTGATAATGGTGCTGGATGAAAAATTTGGAGATCATCAGTTAGGATTCTTCCTGTGTAAAACCATCAACGCCTGTACCAAGTTTTGTGCCAATACATCTAGTAAATGTGGAGATCCATCCATCCATCCATCGTCAACCGCTTATCCTGCGCACAGGGTCGTGGCGGCTGGAGCCTGTCCCAGCTGACATCTGGCGAAAGGCAGGGTACACCCCGGACAGGTCGCCAGTCCATCGCAGGGCCACACATAGACAGACAACTAATCACACTCACATTCACACCTAAGGACAATTTAGAGACACCAATTAACCTAGCCTGCATGTCTTTGGATGCAAACTCCACACAGAAAGGCCAGGGCAACCGGGGTTTGAACCCACGACCTTCTTGCTGTGAGCTGACAGCGCTAACCACTGCACCTCCATGCCGCCACCAAATGTGGAGATGCCACATAAAAATGAAAAATAAAAGTTAGCTATCACCAGGTCAGTCGGAAACATCCTCTGAAGACACTAAATGTTTATATAAAACTTCATGGCAGCTCCACATTCAGCACCGTGGACTAGGGCTGCAATGATTCGTTCGATAATCATCATAAAATTTGTAAACGTGGAATTTTGTTATCGACCCATTGTTACAAAGATGCTGTTTAAGGGAGAGATAGCAATCTTCTCATTAAGAACATTTCTGGTTAATTTCTAATTGCATTCTAACTACATGGAATGCCGGGGCAGTATTGCTTCCACCGTCTGCCGTGACTACTTCACCGTAAGACTACTCAGGAAGAAGAAGCATTCATACGAGAAGTAGAAAGAAATGGAGAAAGAGGCTAACAGCAGAATGTTGTTTTGTTTTTACATGTTTTCTAGCTATTTCATCACTAAATACACTTTTGTGAGATTTTGAGGCGACAAATCAACTGTGTAAAATTTGAATATTGGCAGTTTTACCAAAGTTGATGGAGAATCCAGAATGTGCTCAAATGTTTTCGGGGGTTGAGAAGCGCCTGCGAGGTTTGCGGTGCTGATGATGTGTTGAAGAAAGCTCCAAAATCCAGGATTTTATAATTGTAATTGCCTGCAGAAGAGTGATCAGGAATGAAGTTGTCCGAAACTTAACATCGAAAGAGAAATCAACACGAGCTGAACAACTGATATAGAGAATTGGAGCTGCAGTGAGCAGCTGATCAACAGAAAATTAGTCGGTAACTATTTTGACAATCTATCAATCACTGAGGTTTGTTTTCAAGCCAAAAATGAGAAACATTCCCTAAATAATTTGCTGCTTTTCTTCGTCTGATGTGAAAGCAAACTGAATATTTGTGGGCATTAGACTGTTGGTCAAACAGAACAAGCAATTTGATATCATTGGGCTTTAAAAATGATCATGATTATTTATTGATGCATTGAGAAAATATTTAGCAGACTGATTGATAATGAAAAAAATTGTTATTGGTAGCCAGACTGCAAATAATTGTTGCTTGACAAAGGTTGCTGCATGGGAGCAGACTCCATATCTTGCATGCATGTATCTTTAAATGCATCAAGTAGGGGAGTTCATAAACCTGTGCCACACAATACTAAACTTTCAAACATAAATAAATAAATAAATATGCAAACAAATTCAAATACATTTTTAAAACAGGTGTCAAATCTGCAAGTAGAATTTCATTGTCTGCTTTAATGAAACTAATGCTGCCAATGAAAACCACGAACAAACTCATGGCACAGTGTGCTGTGGAAAATACCATGTCCTCACGGAGTACGGTCATTTAAAAACAGGCACGATTAGCATTAGACTGGGGTCGTAGTTTGGGATGAACATGAGGGATTTAGTGTACTTGAACTGAAGGTACTCATAGGTTTGTGTGCATGATATTTTCCGTATGTGTCATCTCTCCGCCCGGTGTTGTTGTTGTGTGCAAATTAAGCCAACGGTTGACTCCTCCTGGGCTTTGTGCCGAACACACCCTTACGTTTTTATGGGAAGTCACAGATGACCAGTTTAATGGCTGCAGAATTGCAGGCGGGAGAGGCTTACCAGTGGGGTGTTGGGGGGGTAGGAAATGTAGCAAGGGGGAGAAATCATCCAGCCATTTAATAACACACATCCCCTCTTTTTATGACAAAATCAAATTACCAGACTTGATTAAACCGTGTGATGTGTTCGTCAAATTAAAAAAAGGTGTTTGATGTGTGATGAAAGGAAATTGAGATTTTCAAGTGACTCAGTTATCCTCGAGTGTCTTCCCCAAGTGCAGTCATCTTGCAGCAAATGGTTCGCCATGATCAAAGCAGCCTACACGATTCAGAACTTTGATTGGGCCACTGTAGATACGGCAGAGATTTTTAATCAGCGCGGAGAGATAAAGGATTTTGGCAATAGATGATAGGTTGTGCTGGTATTTTGTTTCTGTAAAATGAGCTATGTCTCAGACATTCTTTTAAACAAAGGAGTCCAGAGCTAATATGATATGGTAATGCATTTATAAGTGTATGTAGACCATTCAAAGTCATATCAACGCTTTTTAAAACTTTTTTAAAGCTTAAATCTGTTTTTTTTTTACAGAATGCCATTTTCAGGTTGACATGTTGGGAACTTTATTTATCCTCAGATGGTGAGCATGCGTCGACTGCCCGGTCCCAAGAACCCTGCAGAGATGACATACTACGTCCAGCTGAACGGATCCCCTGTCACTGGAACCAGCGCTGCCAAGACCCTCAGCAGTCTGGACTCCCAGACCATGGCTCTGACGCTGGGATACTTTGTACAAGTGCAGGCCGAACGTAAGCTTGTTCTCTTACTGTACAGTGTTATATATAATGCATTATCATGTATCATACGTGTGCAGGGCAGAGCAGGTCAGAAACTAGAGACACAATGCAAATTACGAGTTTTAACGATCCAAATGTCAGTGTCCAGAAACAGACAAATAACAGGGCAGAGTAATGCAGTTCTTTCTAGCCTCTGAGGAACTGAGGTCTAAAGAGAGTGTGCTTTAGAGGTGCTAGTAGTGCCAGTGTCACCGCTCAGTGGAACTGACCTGAGAACCTGACATGTTTTTGATTGAGTAATTGATTGAGTTCCAGGCTAGGCTGTTTCCCCCTGGTCCCAGTCCTTATCCTAAGCTGACCTGCCCTGTTGGTGGCTCTAGCTACATATTTACTGAAGGGATATAAGAGTGGTATCAGTTGCTTTATGTGGCTCTTGGATTGCCAAATGTTAAACTATTCGATTAACTCCATTGACAGGGAACTCCCATTGTTTTTAGTCAATGTTAATGTTTGCAGAGTGTGTTCCAGCTAGAGAAATAATTAGCATACAAATAGGAACAGTGACTCATTTTTTTTTAAATATTTACATATATTTACATTTTTACACACAAACAATATGTACACAGATGTTGTTTTTGCATTTAGCTATTAGCACATATGTAATATTGTGACCCACAGTCAACTCATAGAGCACATTTCTGATTCAGCAGCCATTGTAGGCACACCACACTGCTCCAAACATTCCCAGTTTAAATGCTTATCAGGCTTATGTGTTGGACTCAAGCGCAGCAGTCTTGGCCTACCGTGACATTGGCTGGCATTTGGTTTTTGTTTTTTTTTAATAAATTTTCATTAATTTCCATAATCTCCTGTTCAACCAATGAAGCTAACTCCCAAATTCAAAATCAAAGATTGTGTATTCTCCCTTATCTGATGTTAAGTTCAGATGATTGAAGTCGTGTATATTTGTTATTAAATGCTTTTCAGAAAATTTTGAGCAGGATGTTCATACTGTGCTTGCTGGATAGTACAAAGTGTTCCCTCGCACCTTTTCTCCCTATCATTTCCCAGAATTTATAATTAACAAACTGAACAGATACCAACAACAGTCAGCGCCCTTCACAGATCCTCCTCACAATGCACAGGCCGGAAACTGAACACAATGTTCTTGTAAAAGTAATTTAGTTGGCCTTGATGGCTCTGAAAATGAAAACACATCTCTTTGGCAAACTGTTGTTTGATATGGGAGCTGAAAGAAAGAGATATTTTTATTGGCTTTGATTCCTGTCTGTGTGCTAAATATGAAGCTAGAAGACAGGCAGAAGACAGTAAGCCTAGCTTAGTAATAGGAAATACTAAGTCTGCAAATCATTCATATCATTTCTGCTTGTAAATGTACAGTATTAATTAAAGGCTTCATTTTTATCAGCTCCTAATCTGGATTTCGACAGATGGACAGTAGGAAGAAATTGTTTAGAGAGATTTGAGAAGTGAGTACTTTGAAGCCTGGTTCACGCTACACCATTTTACACCCGATTTGCCAGTCGCCGAGCTAGCTGACAGTCGGACTGTGGTCAGGGGCAAATCGGCGATTGATCATCAACGCAAGCCGCATATCTAGCATGATAAATATCTGGAGCCGGCGGCTGACTCGACATCCACATCCAATGAGAGCGGGCAGCTGGCAGAGCAGGCAGCTACTTTTTCTCAGGAAAACACTTTTTAGTCACCTCCAGCTCTCTCTGTAGCTCAGGCCATCCCTGCTGCCTGCGTTTGCTGCTCCGTTCTTTCACCCAGATTCTTTGTCTTTGTAATTTTTATCTTTAAAATAATAAAAACATTTCCAGTTTCACTTTCCACTTGTGATTTGTGTGGTCTGGAGAGCAGATAGAGTCGTCCGGTGACAGTCGTTGTCAGCTGGGGTGGCGTGTGACCCCCTGTCAGCGATCATTCACGCAGTGTGAACACCAAAACGACTTCAAGACTCCTGTTACAAGACAGCAAGTCGTGTAGTCTGCACGAGCCTTAAATCTAACTGAAACTGTAAATAAAAGGGTGACAAATCTGGGATTTTGAAAACTGAGGGGGGAAATGCCCCCCCCATCCCCCATCCCCAGTGGAGATTACATCCTCCTTTACACAGATTCAACAAATGAGATGTAAGGGGTTCATTAGCGAGCTTTATAGATGCAAGAAGATAGATTTTTACCAACCTCAGAGCCAGGCCAGCTGTTTCCCCCTGCTTCCAGTCTTTATGCTAAGCTAAGCTAATTACTTGCTGGCTCTAGCTCCATACACAGCATACAGACATGACATGAGGCAAGTAGGCAAATAAACCTATTTCCCATATATTGAACTATTCTTTCAAGCCTGTACAAGTGCTAAACATTTACAGCCCGATCTGAAAAAAGTGTTGTAGTGTGCTTATTCCTGCTTGTCTTGTGCGCTCTGTAATCACTGAAGGGTCACTTAGCGGCTAAACTGCTCAGGAGTAATCAAACGCACAATCAAATACTAATAATTAACATGTATGTTTGTAGCTGTGGTAAAGACGCCGCCCAGCAACCTGTGGATCATGGCCGTTCTGACGCCGCTCTTCCTGTTGATGGTGGTGATCGGCATGGTGGCCTTCATTCTGTGTAAGAGGAACAGGGTCATCTTCAAAACTGGTGCCTTCAGGACCTTCAAAACCCGCTCCAAGGTATTGCTTTCCATCTTCTTTTTCTCTTCTCCTTTGTTCTTCCTGTTCATCTTCCTCCTTCTACTATTAATAGAAATCAGCTGTTGGTGTCTCGGGGAGTTATGTCTCACCCCAAAATATTCAAACATCACTGCTTCACCTTAACCTGTCCCTCTAACCAGTTCTACAGTGCAATTTCAACAAAGACTACATAACCCGGTTCTAAAGGAGTGACGTATCGCACAGCAAACTGACTATGTTAAGTTGTTCCTTCAGGTCAGGAAAATGGAATCCCATCCGTGCAGGCCGCACTCATTTGTTTTCTTGCTGCCCAATAGCCTGTGGTCATTGCTAATCATGCATGCTGTGAACACTAATCGGCCGAGAAGAAAAAGGGCAGGGCTCACTGTGCTGGAAGTGAACCTTAGGGTAATGCGGGCCTTTCACAATAATAGCGTTCACTCAACATCACCTCATTTGAGGTTAAATAAAAATCAATCATTTCACATGAGCATGTGTTTAATAGATTGCTACCAGCTGGTTTGAGCGGGTGAGACTGTTCTCCTGGATACAGTGCAGTGACGCCAGAACAACAGCTGCTTGTGTCACTGCAGTCAGTGAAGTGGTAAACAAGCAATAAGCTGGCCAGCCTCGTTTGTTCTGACGAGGCTCTGGATGCGGCACGCCTTTGTTCAGAATTCCATGATCTTAAAGTGTTTGTCACGTTTGTTGTCAGACTTCCGCTCCAGGGAGAATTCCTGTCATTGGCTGCGCAAGCGCTAAATAAGCCCCACCTGTTGACCACACTCTGGTTAAGGTCTTCTTCAGGCCAAGCTGTTCGCAAAACGTTTGACACCCAGCAAAGGAATCTCCCCAATGCTATGAATAAACCAATGCACAAAACATATCTGTCTCCAGATCAAAGAAGATTTAAAAGCTTTGACTATCAGTAAAATATTCCCTCCCTTTGTAGGCTCACATCAAAATGTATTCATAACGCTGTGCTGAAAGCCAAAAGTGAAGCAGTAACATGGTGTAACTGGTGTTGGATGTGTAGCTGCAAATTGGGCATTGTAACCAGCTTTCTGCTTCTCATTATGACTTTAGTTGAACACAGTTAATTTGCACTGTTGATTATAGTAACTGCAATCAAATTTGCATCAAAGTAAGCAACATATATTTTATACTCCTGAATATAGCTGGTTACAACTTGACTCTTATTTTCGTACTTTTGACCATTAGTTCTGTCAGTTGTGAGAGTAAAACAGGGAACACTGTGACAGCAAAGACAAGTTAGAAACAAGCAACAGCAGTTTAGCCAGCTTATCTAACTACTTTATTTTCAGGTAAAACCAAATGTGCGCTAACCCGGAAATGTTGTGAATAATTGGCAACTGTGTCACCAGAGCACCAAATGTAAATAAACACAGATTTGTGTCCAATATCAATAAAATAACAAAACATAAAAACATGAATATGTCTGTGAGCTGTTTTTAAAGATTTACATCTTCAGGAGGAACCAATGGGATTGAGCCTGATTCAGCTCTTTCCTTTAAAACCTAAAAATCTGACCGCCTGACTGCTTGTCTTTCTCGCCTAGTCGCACTTCTTTTCAGCACTGCCAGGATCTTCCCTTCAGCTGTTAATATTTCACTATTAACACATTGATGGCCACTGGATACATTCTCTCCTATCCTATATTGTCATTTCCTGTTCTCTTATATTATTATATTAACCCCTCCCTGACCGTGTCCCTCTGACTCTCTCCCTGTTTAGACCTCATATCGAAGGGAGGGCAGTTACCACCACCAGGTATTCACTAAGACACTGGTTGGGTGGATTACTGACTGTATGAATGAATGAATGAGTTCCTGCTTTGCTGATTTCTGTATGTGCTGCCTGTGGTTGTTGCTGGGTAAATTTTTGCATGTGGCTATTGTGCTGTGGACGTGGCTTATTCCGGCATCCTCATTGTCTGTGGGACATCATTAGACAGAGAGAGGAGAAGGGGAGTCAGTGAGGAAAGGTAAAAAAAAAACATAATTGGGGTGTAAAATTCACAGGCACGTTCCTTAAGATTTAAATTGTTTTGGCTTTAGTCAATTGGCTAAATTAACAAGGAGAGGCTAGCTCATTAAAACAGGCAAATGAGCTCAATTCTGCCGGCCAGAAGAAGCCAATTTTAACCGGGGGTCATAAACACGAAGAGCAGAAAGGAAGCTCAACAGCTGCGAATCAAACCAATCTATTTTTATTTTGTAGCATCCATAAAAAGTGACTCAAGCTTGTGTCATCAGCCTAGACCGCCTCTCTGCCAGTTCCTTTCCCTTTCAAGCCAGTCCTTTTATCCTCTCAGATGAAGCCACCCTCATCCCACAGTGGCTCAGCAGGAAGCCTACGCGGACCCCCAACCCAATTCTGTTTTTATATAAGGTTCTCCACTGAATTATGGCAGCTACTTTATCACGGTTAGACCCAAAGCCGAGCAGCTAAAACGCTTTGAATTACAAAAGACCATGCAGAGGCCGAGCCTGCGGTTAATGCTGCAGTGGTGGAGCATGTCAGCTGATTTGCAGGTTATTTTGATCCAGCCTTTCTCGTCCTCATCCCTCGAGAGGCAAGTAAGGCGAGTGAAGGATGGAGGGATACAACATTTTTGGTGGGTAATAGAGCTGGTGTAACAGCACAGCAGTGTGGAAACACCCCAAATATATGTACATAACATTTTTATTTCTAAGCTACGTGGTTTTGTTTGTTTTCACAATGGTTTGTAAACGTTTAATATTACTTATGTTGCGTTTTACAAAAGAGCGCATCAAATATTAAAGAGCCCCGAAATGTGAACTCACCAGTGATGTGCCGTGAGGCTACAATCGCAGTTCTTATCCACAGCTTTATTTACCCTCTTCCAATCCCGAGCAGTGGCATGCATGAGCCAAATAAGATAAATATTTAACACAGGGATTTAGTTTGTGGCAAACTACAGTTAAACAGTTGATTAAAGCATAGGTTCACATTTTTTCTTAATACAAGAACAATTACAGCCCAAATGTATGTGGGCTGTAATTTGTCCTACTGTCCTTTCTTATGCACTGAGAGATACGACAGGGAATGAGGTGAAAGAAGGGATGACATGGAACAAGGGACCCAAAGTGAGGACGTTGCGATTACATCTTAAGCATCGTAAGTCACTCACCACCGTTCACCAAAACAATCACTCAAAAAGAGTGTGTGTTTTGGTGAACTAAACCTATCCATTTGAATTGAAACGCAGCTACTGGTACTTATACATGTACAGCTGTATACAGCGTGTTAGCCTCGAAAACCCAGCTGTATGCTAACGTTAGCTTAGCTCTTCCTTATTAGCTAGGCTCCTTACATAACTTGTTAAAGCTGGGTCTCCGACATTGACAGCGTTGTGACAGATTTGCGCAGCTGTGTTCATGAGGGAGAGGGAGAGGGACTAGCGAGAGGATGTGCTGCGTCAATACATACTGCCTGCAGTTCTGCAATCATATATATACGATTTTAAATAGGCCTAGTAAAAAAATCGCAAAATCAGTATGTGGCGGGCCGCCACAAATAAATGAACGTATGGGAAACACTAAACAGATTTAAAAAAAATATGAACCTTAATCTTTATGGCCCCATTTGCACCTGGTATTAACATGTGACCTGTTATCTGGTTAATGACAATCAAACCTTGGGCTTCTGCATTAACGCCTGATATTAAAAAGCATTCTCTTTGTCCCGATTCTGCATCATAAAAATCACTTTGTACAGAGAAGACGTGTTTATTACTGCTACTCCTTGTAGCTTTTACCAGATTTGCTTCAAGCACGCAGCAGTTACAGTGGAGTCACCCTGTACGGATTGAATTTACACATGACAAAGACCTGCACATGTTGTTCGGATGAGCCAATCACAAACTGAACACAAAGCGTCCTGTGTATTTTTATACCTTGCATCAACATATCAGGTATAAACGGGGTCTGTGTCAGAAACCCACAGCCCAGTCTAGGTCTAATGAATACTAACCAGACCTAAGCAGAATAATAGACTTCATCATGTTGATCTACTGTGTGAGTGTGTGCATGCTTCTGCTCCCAAACCCACTCTAGCTATCAGTCACCACGCAGGACAAGCTAAAGCTGCTGATCAATACTGGGGGTTACATTAGGTCTGCATGTGTGTTTAAGCATTAAAGAGTGATTCCGGCTCCTTTCATCACTCCGCATGTCTCTGAATGTAGCCGGAAAATTCTTCAAAATGGTTTTTACTCCTTCCGTGCCTTCTTACATAGGCGTGAAAGCCCCAGATAGCCCGCTTCCGTGTGGAGTACAATAGATGTGGAATCAGCAAAACCAGAGGCAATCTATTTTTCATTTGTAATGTGTTCAATGAAAGTACAATGCAGAGGCTGCCATTTAAAGGACTCGAGGTATTTTGCATTTTGCTGCATCATGCCTCAACCTGCCCCAGGAGGAGTTTATCTAACTGGTGCAGCACCATGCTGATGTGCAGCCCATTTTACCCTGCTGTGTTTTTTATTTACTTCTTAAATGTGCAAACTCTTTGGGATATTTTTTTTTATCATGCAGCACTGTGGTGCGCGTCCGCCATTCGTCCTGCTAGAGCTGAATTTAAATCAATATGGCCGCGGGGGGACTAGAGCATATCTCATCCATCTGCTGTACCTCATCAAGCTGCTGTTGGCTGTTGCTCTGAGTTAAAATTAGACAAGAAGAGAAGCTTCCGTTTGATAACGCACGCAAGGAAAAGAAGTGTGTATAATTTGTTGGTGCAGCGGGGTCGTGCTCACAGTCACTTCACATGACGTCTAAAAGAAACGGTTGGTGCTTGTGTCTGTCTCTCTCTCCTCTCCTGCTCGTTTCCTCCGTCACTGTTCTAAATGGATGTGGAGAAAATCGACATCCATCTCTGACAGACTGATCAGAGGCTCGCGCCGGACCACAAGTCCTGTCCACAGCGAAAGTCTTCATTAAACTGAGCTGCTCGCCGAAGATGAAAGATGGCCATTTGTTAAGTCAACACGCTGTCAGTGGACCGTGGACAAGAGCGAGCGGTGGTGGTGATGATAGGGAAAAGAGACGGGGGATTAGAAAGGAAGAAGAGGCAGGAAGAGATAGGGAAGAAGCATCTGTGAGTGTGAAAAGAACAGACAGAGAAAGAGAAAGCCGGTGCGGTAAAACACGGGTCGTGAAATGTCAGACATGCGTTTCAAGGTTACACCCCTCGGGCCTGTCATTTCTGAGAATCCATACTGTCTCCATGCATGACCAGCCATTACCCATCAGCCACTGAATGACACATCTCTTACTGTCAACGTGCAGTGTGGCTCAGTTCAAAACCACATCTAATGTTTCCTACTTAATAATCCATACACAGAATGCATATTGCACATTTAATTCACCACCTCCCTCGTCTTCCGCCCTTTGTTCGCTCGTCATAAACACACAGACACACGCAGCTTAACTCCCCCTCAACCTGTGAACAGCATAGGCAAATGAATCTTCGCACTCGCCATACATCTTTCACACGATGGAGTCGCAACTGTCATCATACATCGCCTCAGCGGTTAGAAGATGCATGCAGACGCGCGCACTCAATGCATACATTCGTGCCGCGGCGAGAGGGCCGGTCCCCACTCTCTCTCTCTCTCTCGAATGTGTGTGCGTGTGTTCTATATGAGCGTGTATCAATTTCCCGACACTCATCCACAGCTGCAGCCACGTGTGTTGGAGCTGACTGATGGCACAGCGGTGTGTATGACTGATGAATTATTAACAACGCCGTCAGCCGGAAGCCCACGCTGCCCAACCTCACATGCACTCAGAATTTAGCATGCATCATCAAATGCATTAGGCGTCCCATTTTAGAGCCGCTCAAAATAGAAAAGGGGAGGCAAAAAAAAAAATCAGGGTTTCGACTGCTTTGTTGTGTAACCTAAAAAGGGTCTTTCTCTCCTTTTTTTCTCTGGTTCCCTATTCAGTAAATTGAAAGGCATTTAGATATACAAAGAATGTGTCCAGGCCTCCGAGGCTTAGAAAAATGTGTCTGCTGCTGCTTTTCTCTTTTTGTCTCTTAATGCCAAAACCCCTGACTTCAAAGGTGCTGTTAAGCTTTAAAATTCATTTATTTTTTCAACTTTTTCATTATGCCAGCTGTGGTGTTTGGAGACTGATAAAAAAACTGGTTCAGTGGGAGGTCCATCCAATTACCTTTATCTGGAACGGGAGCAACACTTATCTGGAGGTTTTTCTTTAATATTCAGGAGACCATGTCATGTAAGCTGTAAGCAACTCTGACATCGCTTCAGCTGAGCTGAAAATCTAAATGCTACACTTTAAAGAACTTTGCTGTTGATAAGATTTTAGTTAGAATAGACTTAATCCATTTGTTGTTATTGTTTTTAATATTAATTGTTTTTAATTAATTTTTTATTACCAATTTAAATAAACAGTCCCACCGCCAACATAGATTCTAGATATTTATCCTTCAGGATCTCAACTGCATGTCAGATACAGTGTGTGCTACTTCAGAAAATAAGTCTTAAAACAGAATTTACTACAATAAACACGAAACCTGTTATATAAATAGTGTCAGCCCAACCAGTCTTTGACGCATTAAACCAAAAATGCTTAAATTGTAATTCAAGGATGTCATGATGGTGACTCCAGCTTTTTTTTCCAAACAGAGTGCCCACTCATTGCTAGTGGTGCAAAAGTAATTTTATCGAGTGGCAAAGAGGCATGATAACAAACAATGGAGAATCACTTTTGAGGGGGGACTTTGGTGTACTAGCCTCTCATCCTGCTGTTTAGACATTGCAGCTATCTCTGAAGTTTGGGGCACTCTGCAAGGGGCCGCGAGGGGTTGGAGGGGCGTCTTTGAGAAGATGAGTCGCAGAGAGAGAGCGACTGGTGTCCTGGCGAGTATCTCGCCATGGAGAGCGAGCCCTACATGGGCTGAGGCTTCACAGGGCAACCAGCTCCTTCTTGTTGGTTTGGTGGGAGGGGCTTGGTGGAGTGATACGAGCAGCAGAGAGATGCAGAAGGTTTTGCTACTGACCACAGCTTTAAGAATATTCCACACAAGTCTGTTGAAGAACAGTATTACATTATACTATAAACAAGGCTTCAGATTATTCTTCTTACCCGCTCCCAAACTACCCCACAATTGTTTGGTTTAGTCTGCAGTCTAACTGAAATTAAATTTGATGGGTTTTTTTGCTCCAGCAAATTCACATTTGGATTCATGATGGCGTCCCCTATGTTTGCACTAACCCGAACATAATTGAGAACTTTTTTCATACGGCTAATGAAATAATTTCTTTTATTATTATTATTGCTACTGTTTTAGTGTAAAGCAGCAACTCGACTGCTGACGATCACACTGACTGACAACTAGACAGCTAGAAAAAACAAGAGCCACAAGCATTGAACGACTGCCGACTGCTTTTCTACTAAAGTCAACTTCTGATCCGACAACACCACAGGGGCAGAGTGCTCTAACATCAGTTTGCAGGCTAGTTAGCTAATTGCTCAGCTGCAATACTTGAGACAGTTTAAAAACTTAATGCAAGTGTCATTTTGTCCAGTTTAGATGCTGCTCTGGTCCTTACTCTTCAGTACAGCTAAGAAAAAGCACTTTTGTTCTTTCATCTGTCTGCTGCCGTGCGCTTTGTCAAATTTTGTGACTCCAATATGATGCTCTCTAAACAACATAAGGTGTGGTTTGCTGTACTTTGCTAATCTCATTTGAACCGTACACCATGGTGTAAGTGCTACATGTTTCGTGGCTGCTTATCATTCATTGCTACCCTAACTTATCAGCCTGTGCAATGTAGTGAAGATGAAAAGCTGTGTTGTTCTGTGGGATACTACTGTATATTGTGTTGCTTTTTTGCTCTCTCTGCATGTGCTTTACGTCCACAAAACTGCTGTTTGTTTTAATGCATCAAGTTGCTGTTGGTCTAATCCAACAGGCAAACTGAAAGCAAAAACCTATTTTATAAACCACCTTTCTCTGATATTCTGCAATAAATAAGGAATACAAACACCAAAGCATCTTGGCAGCCAATCAGTTAAAAAAATTAAGCTGCAGAATTCAGTTCCTGAATGGATTGATCGACAAGCTGCAATAGCTTTGACCTTGTAAAAATCAAGGGTTTTCTGACCCCTGGTGTGTGTTATTTATTTTTTTTCCTGCCAGCCTGTCCAGGGCTTTGACTACGCCAAGAAGCACATGGGTCGGACTGGTGATGAGGCCATCTCGGTTACCAAGGAGACACTGGTGCTGGGGCTGCCTGTACGAGATGCTCCACTGTCACTGTCATTAGATAAGAAGGTCCACCAGGATGGGACCGCCAGCAAGAGGCCTCCATCTGCAGACATACACAAAGGAGGGTAAGGCCGTTACTGACCAATTAATTTGCTTCCATGTCTGCTGAAATTGTTTGGATCAGTCTGGTCAAGACGTTGACCTGACATTGATATCAGAAAGTCATTGTGACTTATCGGATATGTTAAATATGTTTTAAAAAATTTGGGGGGGTTGTTTGATCAGTTCTCTAAGAAACCCTTCACCTTAATATTTTTTGGTGTGGCACTATGTCACGCAGATAACACACGGATGTTGCTCCTGATGTAGAGCGGGTTGTCTAAAATGATCAGATTCGGCAGCTTGTTCCCCGGCTCCTCCAGTCTGCATGGCAAAGTGTCCTTGAGCAAGATACTAACCGCAAATTGCCCCCAATTACTGTGAGAATGTCAGTTCCATTCTGATGATCAATTGGCACCTTGTATAGTAGCCTCTGCCTTCAGTGTGTGAATGTGTGTGATTGGGGTGAAAGTGACATGTACTGTACTGTGTGGAGTGGTCAGAGGACTAGGCACTCACATAAGAACAGTCCATTTATCATTCATTATTGCTAACTTGACTGCGGAGCCCTGCACATGCAATAACGTCACTAACAGGGTGTTAAAAAGTGACGCCAAGGGGTTTTGACCAAGCATCCATATGTGACAGGTTGGGGCGTGAGAATGTGTTATATTAGGGGAGGTCACAATTCTCCAAATCCACGATTAGATCTGACTTTCGATGCCATTGTCTTCATTTGTAACGATCAACACATCATTGGTTTTATGCCCATTTTCATTCTTCTTTAAAAAGATATATGAGATATAGCGTGATATATCAGTTAGTGAAAGGACAACGGTGCATCAACAAGATTTATTACCTTCTCGTTTTTCAGATCGCCCATGTTTTCTCATTGTTTGAGGAACCTATCTGGTTGTATATTCCGGGCAAAAAGTAACAATATTTTAATCTTGGAATACAATGCCGTCTACCGTTACCATTGCCGGTATTCTGTGCCGGCCAGTATTCTTACCTAGTTTTACCGTCCTGCTCCAAAATGATATCCAGTTTGCGGTCATATGGTCACATTTAAAGTAATTCAATTAAATAATTTGAAAAATATATAATAACACTAACTTAGTTAAACAGTCCATTGGGAGCGAAATGTTAAAAAAAGTAGATGCCTAGGTGGCAGGAAAACTGCTTAAGTTTCCTCACCTGCATAAAGGTTCTGACGTTCTTTTAAATCTATTTGTTTAGGATGGCTGTGAAGATGTCCTGCGATATATGTAGCGTTGCCTCAGGTGGTGTACGGTACCCACGAGAAGCAGCATAGCCTACGAACTGGGGAAGGCAAAATATAGATTCAATATCTTCACACCCCTGATTACCTTGGGTGTCAAACCTAAATTTGATTTGGAAACACTACATAAAACAAATTTGCATATTTAAAGACAGACTCCAGATCTCAAAGTGGCTGGGAGAAAATGTGGGGTTTACTGTTTGTTGTTAGGTGTTACAACAAACTGTGCTTAATACACCTGTGATATCACAGGACATACTGTAAGTCATTGAACATGCGGATGTTTTGGCAAAGCCTGCTTCTTCAAAGCATCCCTATAGTCTGGGATTCTGCACAGGTACAGAGTTGAAATAACAAGCTGATCAGACATACTGTTCCCAGCTGGAAGCCTTCCGGAGGGGAACCGCAAAGTTCTCGAGCAGCTGTTTCAGTGAGTGAACAAGCCAGCAACAAAACCCCAAGCTTTTCAGCAGGACCAGACATCCATGTTTGTTTGTGCATCACAGTGTTAAGCCAGAGAGAAGCCAGCAGTAAGCAGTGCAGGCTCTGACAGATTGACATGATCTGAAGATAAGTCCAGTGTTAACGAGGAGCTGTTTGCAGACAATAAGAGGAGATTTTAACAGTGCAAAGCCCACTACACCGAAGCTGTGTGCTGTTGCAAGAGCAAAGGAAAGTATTGTATGAAGTATGAAGAGTTTCAGCATGGATGCTGCCACAGTAGTTTTGAGCTGTTAACAGCCTAACACCTATCTGAGCCATGGTCTGACACAAACACCCTGGTGGTCTGGAAATGTTTCCTGTGTGCAAAAAGAGACTGTGAAAGTAAAAGAGGTTATAAATGTAAATGTGTTTCTCTCCTTCACTGATGAAAAGGATGTAATCAACATTTGCAACAGGTTTTACTGCAGTTTTTAGATAAACATAGATAGAAATTAACAAATTGTGTGAGAACAATCCTGTGGATAATGAACATTTACAAGTAAAAAAAATCTGGCCTCAAACATTTATGCCCATAAGTCAGGTTAGGAAATCATATAAAAGAGTAGCTCCTTATAACTGTAGATGTTTTCTCACAGTTATCACATTCATAGTTTTATTTCTGCATCAAAGTAATCCAGCTGACAAGTTCATGTTAAGTGAGGTTCATCCTCTGTTAGGGCTGGACACTAAAGCAATTACAATAATTATCGCAATATCATTTTTTTCAATAAAAATATAACAAATGTTCAATAAATTTTATTTTATTCACTTGAATCATACAAACTTATTTTTTATGAAGATGTTTATCTTGTTGAGGAAAAAGGACTGATAAAAGCTTATACTTAATTTTACTTATGCATATTTGCTGACAAAGAATTTTTTTATAATTGTTCTACCTCAGATTTGTGATCCCCTGTTTGGCATCAAGTGTTGACCATAAAGAAAAGTTTAAACCACAATTAACCATCAGGTTTCTTCAACTTTAACTCAGAAGCAAAAAGCAGCCTTTAAACTCGAAAAAAAATAACGATTTGATACTTATCGTGATAATTATCGATATCGAAAGATATGAAATTTTTTATCGCGATAACAGTTTTAGCCATATCGTAACAGATTAAATTGCTGTTTAACAGTTTTCAGATTTTTGTAATTAGCCTTTGCGTGCTTTTGTGTGGATGCCCCCCACCCCTTGCATGCACAATTTCCTTAAGTTTTCAATCATGGAATATGGACCAGAGACCTTCTGACTTATTTTCCTTATTATATTATTATATATATTATACTAATCATTAATAACTTTTTTTAAGAATCAGGTTTCGCACTGTGGAATACTACTGTATCTTGCTTTTCTCTGCATGTGCTTTATGTCCTCCAAACTGCTGCTGGTTTTAATGCATCAAGTTGCCGTTAGTCTAACCCAACAGGCAAACTGAAAGCAAAACCCATTTTATAAACACCCCTTCTCTGATATTCTGCAATAGATTAGAAACACAAACACCAATGCATCTTCAGATTTTTGGATGAACGATTTTGTCATCATTTTCAGTAAAGAGAGAAACTGTTTCCTCTCATTAGCAAGAACTACTCGCACAGGACTGTATACACCCAGCACACTAATGAATGTCAAGCCTCTGCGCTCACCCACACATTTGTAAATATGCGGATGGACCCCTGACTGACTTTGAGAGGGAAAAACAGTTCAGTTCCATTGGGTAGTGTGCTGACAATTAGTAGATATGTAAACGTATCCAATGAATTTGTCTTAGATTTCAGAGAAAGTCTGATGTCCCTCTGACCCGGAATAATGAGTCAGTTGGGAAACAAACAAAATACAAGTGCTGGTACTTTACATCTACTGTAAGAGAAAAACTAGAGCACCATGATTGAAACCTTGATTTCAAAGTTGTTGATTAGAGTTGTTTTATACTGGTCCCACAGGAAAACTGTGCAGATTTTGGGTCAGATTGGCTGCTCCCGACACTTGCGGGGATGTTCCTGATTCGAGGTCGGTCGGAATAGATTATCTGACCAAATGATCCTGTAGTGTGAAGAGTTTACAGACATAATCTTAATGATACTGACTCGATCTCCCAGACCTCAAATGTCAAACACGTTTGATGTTTACAGTTCAAATTGTAAAAGTGTGAAAGGAACAGCGATGGAATATTGACGCAGCCAATGAGAGCGGAGACACAGTTTTAGCACACAGATCAGTTCTCGGCTTGAAAAGGACACCGTAATTTCTTAAAAATAGGTACCACAATCCAACCTTTCATGTAAACAGATGTCATCACAGGCACTGAGAAACTATAGTGGATTAGACTAGTTTACTGTCAGGGATAATATAAGATTACAAAGATGGATGGTGGATGTTGCGTAATTTATGGTGCATTTGACTTCTGCTAATCTTCATGGTTTATGTTATTTGTCTCAATTTGGCATTTAATTTAGTGTGGGGTCCTTTTCCATATATTTTATCTCGTTGTTTTGTACTATTCAATGATTTCCACACTAATCCTCTTTGTTATTGTCCTCCATTTTTTATGCATGAGCGATGAATATGATTTGTAAACATCTGCTGGAATCACATAGTTTTAAATATATTTGCCAAAATGTGCAAAACAGTCTCATTCCCAATAGTCTTCACTAGGATTATGAGGTATAATCTGTTCTGCACACGAACAAGAAAACATTTAGAACAGAACGAGGGAAACAAATTTTTAAAAACTTTTCCGTCCCTAGATATTTCTCTACAACAAGCTTCACCCACACACACCCACCCACGTTGAATTGTGACATCTTTCCTTAAGGAAGTTTGGAGTAAATGAGATGCATTATGCCTCTTCTCACAGGAATGCAAATTCAGAAACATGCACACAAGACAGTGCCTCATATTTACACACTACTAAACGAAAATGAATGGAGGTGGGATTAGTTGTGCTTTGCTTGTCAAGGATGATAAACACATGTATATTTATAACCCTGGCTATAGCTATGCCAAGTGTAAAGTGCCGGAAGAGCTGGCTTACTGTGATAATCAGCTTTACCAACCTGTATATATGCACACGTAGGTATATCTTATGGGGAGCCATTTTTCGAAGAAGGTATCATAGGTTAATCTACCACCTGGGTGTACAGTAATTAGAGAATGAGGCAGTATCTCATCCTCTTTCCAGTTCAGTATGTGATGAGAGGGGAAATTTCATACTAAAACAGCAACAAGGGATGCAATTATTCTGGGACTTTATAATGATAACTGAACATAGAACGAGACATCTAAAGTGTTTTCTCTCTTCAGATGCACAAACAGGCTCGGTGTGCTAAATCAGAAGAAAAAAAAGGCTGATAAGAAAAGTGTTCATGGCTGGAAAAATAGATGATTTGGACAAGCAAAAAAAACCTTGTCTGAAACATAATTTAACATTAACAATGGCTCTGTTCCATTCAAGTGTCCCAGTATGTCATGGCAGTGTGACAGTGAGCCAGCATGCACAAAACCAGGACCCTGAAACTGAAGCACTTAAATCAAATTTAGCCATCATTAATTTCATTATTTATACCTGTGCTTTTCATACTGTGACATGTCAAAATGCCTTTAAGTGCCTTCACGCATATAATTACAACAACCTTTTGTCACAAAATATGATTACACAAACACACAACCAATAGCAGTCCACTAAAATAAATATTACTCATTAAGTTCATCCAATGAACTGATCTCTTTACAATGCACAGATTATACTACTTGAACTAAATTTTTATCAATTTTAGTTTTTAAAATTTGAGTTACACTGAAATACACACCTGCTATAACATAGTATGTGCAAACAAAATTTCTAAATTAAATACAGTTAGTATGTATGTCTCCCTCACCTTCACAGAACAACCCAAATTTAGTAAAATAAATAAAAAGTGCAAGATTTTACTTGTCCTATAAACCAACTTTGCTTTACACCTTTATCTTAATATAAACTATATGAAATTTCCCAAAAAGCAGATGCTCCATGATAAAAACTTAAATAGAAAAAGTTATTTAATTTAGTCTCGTATTTTTCAGAAAACAAGTTAACTTGTCTCAGCTATTGTCTGGCCACAACAGGAGATGTGCTCTGAACTTTCGGTGTCAAGATGCTTGTTTGTTGAAAACCTAAAACAAGTGAAACTGTGTTAGAACGGCAATTATTTCAGCTGTGGATTGTTCACTTGTGTGAGTTTTCATAGGGAGAGCATTTATTCTGCTCACCGCGTCCTCCGTGTAGCTACAGAAAAGAGGCAGGGTGTCGAACATTACTCTCCAGCAGTGTGTTTATTGATTCCGGTGCTCCTCTCTTTGGCCTTCCCACACAGATGTACATGGACAACACACAATATTCTTCCTTCCACCCCCCCCACCCCCGGCTCTTTGCTTACTGTAATATCACATGATTTATACTGTGACTTGGCCATCCATTGACTGCAGCTCAACCTGCGTGTGTGTGTGTGTGTGTGTGCGTGTTCACACAGACAAGGTGTTAGCCTTGCCTGTGGCTCTATAATGTCCAGTCTTGCTGATCTGTGCATCTCACACCACCTGTAGACTGGCCTGTCACGTTGTGTAACTGTTGCGGCTTACATGCCTCAAGGCTATTAGTGTGTGTGTGTATGTGTGTGTGTGTGTGGTATACGTGGTTATGTCCCCGATGTGTGTGAGGCTAGAAGAGTGCTGTATATGTCTTCACGCATGTTGTTCCATGACTTTTTTTGACTCTTCTACAGTCATGTATGTGTAGTGGGTATGCATGTTCGTGTGTGTGTGTAAGCGACATACATGTATATCGAGTTATTTCCATCAATGCCCTTGGCTGTTGAACAACCTGCCCAACAAAATCAGGATTGTTGCTGCTCTCCTTGTCCTTTACATTTTTCCTGTATTTCCCAACAAGCATCTAAGCTTGAATATAGCATAATTTTTTAAAATGAGATTAATATGTAGGATTGCAAACCATTTCACAATGACTTCAACCCAAAACAGTTATCGTTACAGAAGATGACAAATAGCTACACTGTACAGTACAACACAGCAGTACAGGAGTTGATTTGCCTCTTTAGCAGTCAGTGTTAGCATTTATGAGCCGCAATCAAATCACTATTTAGGCTCGTTCTGTTGTCTGATAACCAGAGGGCCTACCAGTACAGGCCCAGGACCTGGTCCAGAACCTCTGCATGAAGTGACTGTTATCATGTCTTGGGAAACTCAATTAAATGACTACAAACAAATGCAGAATGACCAAAAATGACAGGAAACAACCAGAAATAGACGCAAAAAGTAGCAAGAAGATGTAATACCATTTTATTGGGGTCATGTATGGAGTCATTTTTAGTCTTTGAGTTTGGGTGCCTTGCTCCTGTGTAGGAGGGGTGTCCAGGGCGCCATTTTTGCATAATCCGTCCATGGCTGTAGGATACTTGGAATTACAAATAGCATATTGACATTATTTTACGTTAACATAGTTGTTTGTATGGCATTCATACATTACCCAGAATAAACTAAATAACTATTAAAATGTAAAGTTAATTATTATCAAGAACTTTAAATGTTTTGAAATAAGAAAACAGGTTTTTACACATTTTACAAATATCTGGCTTTGAATGGATATAGCTAAGAGGCTAAAAAATGAGCTAACATGCTTGCCAATGTTTGCTCATAGTAAATGTCAATAACTTTAGAGTACTGTAGATGTTTTTGACAGAGGGTTCGCCGTTGTCAGCAGAAAGCTTTTAGGAACTTTCACGGTACTACTGCCTGAATGCATCGAAAGCATCAGAGCTCTGTGGTCACTTCCCAGAGTTCCTGGCAGGATATGACAGACAATCCCCACCCCTAGAACATTTGTCCAGTTATTGTAAAGGCCAAGTTCAGAATTACAAAGAAAATATAAGAAATGTAAAGGAAAACTGAGAAGCAAGTGAAAAAGAGTCGCCAACCAAAAATAAGAAATCCAAACAAAAAAAGACAGGCATACAGTTAGACTGAAGCGGTGATTTCACAATCAAATCCATCAATAATTAATCAACAATAATTTTGGGTTGCATTTATTGTTGGATGATTTTCTATCCAACATTTTTTGTCGTTTTAGAATCTATTTTTAATGCTCCATTAATGATATGTTTTTGAACTTATCTTAAAAGTTGATAGCGTGTTGCCAGCATTAGCCAAGAGATGATGCCCTGTTTGTGCACACATTGAGACTCCCCTTTCCTTACTCCTGCGCCTCTCTCTGTTGCCATGGATACTACAGGCGGTTGCCAAGCGAGGAGGACGGCTCCATGTCGAGTAACGGCTCTGGGAAGCTGAACACTAGCAAGACCTCCTCGGCCCGAAGGACGGCGACCGGCAGCAGCGGCAGCAAGAACGGCAAGGAGGAGCTACACAAGAGGAGCACCAACGGTGAGGAGGAGGAGGAGGAGGGAGTCGGGGGGTGAAGAGAGAAAATAAGGCACGCAGAAAGGATGAGGGAGGAAAGACAAAGGATTAGGATTAGGAGTGAAGAAGAAATACTTATACAGACACACACTGCTGGATAGATATGGAAAAAAGAGAGAAATTTCTTTTTCTGTGTTTGTGCCCATCACAAAGTCTGTCACTGGTTACAAAAAAGAAGAAAATGAAACACACATACACTAACCTTACTCATGAACACGAGTGCACCCTACACACACACTTCTTGTACTATGATATTTTACCCAAAGCATAATTAATATGATATTGTGAAGTGCAGATGAGCACAAAGAGTGAAGGCACTCAGACAGTGACTCAGCCTGCTGATGCAACCTGTCAGTGACGACCAGTGCTGGGCAAGTTACTCAGAAATTGTAATATATTACTAGTTACTTATTACTCCTTAAAAAAGTAATATTATTACTTTACTTATTACTGGGCGATAAAAGGAACTAGTGACATTACTCATGATGTTACGGGGGGGTCTATAGACTAACTTTGGACAGGTTTGTACAGTGGTGTGTGTTCAAGAGAGAGAGAAAGAAAGAGGGAGTGAGCGAGGAAGTGCTGCACGAATATATGCTCCTCAATACAGATCATCAATCCAATATGGTTTTAAATACGCCTAGTAAAAGAAATGATAAAATCAATGTGTGGCTGTCAGCGTTGATAATTATCCAAATTAAATGTAAAATGTAAATGCTCTGTATTTTTGACCTCTCAAAGCGCTTTTACACTACATTCACCGTTCATACACTGAGCCTAAGTGGTCAAACAGAAACTAACATTCACACTCTGGTGGAACAGCTACCAGGGGCAGTTTGGCCCAAGGACACTTCAACATGCAGCCTGGAAGAGACGGGGATTGAACCACTGACCTTCCGATTAAAGGGCAACCCGTTCTACCTCCGTATATCACAACCGCTAATTATAGGAAACGGTGCTTTCACTACCACCCCCCTTCACCCCTAAACAAAGCAGTCTGCCCTGACTTTTTAACTAATATCATATCCATAACAGCAGCAAGCGGTGTGCCTTTTATAAATCATATAGCCCAGGCCTAGCGTATCTTAACACCACTTGCTGAAATAAAAAAATAAAGTAAATCCCGTCAATTGAACTACTGTTTTTCTGCACATGTACCCTATTAATAATAGTTACAAAATGTTACGTTAACGCCACTCTGTCCAAGCATCAGTGACAGTAGCTGCCAGAGTTTCTTTCTGTAAGTTTCACGTTGCTGTGCTGCTTTAGCTGATGCTTTAATTAAGTATAGATGTAGAATGTTCGTGATTGAAAGCTTTTTGCTGGAGTTTACACTAGACGACAATGTTCTTTGCATCTTAGACTGTGACAAAATAACGGTAGCAGCTACTTACAGCTGTGGAAAGAACGCCTCTGTCCCTCGTTCTGCATTCTTCCTTTAGTTTTGGCTATTACAGAAGGTCCGGTGTCACTGAGCTGCTGCACAGTTGTGAGTTTACGTCAAGGATGGTATAATAGTAATGCGTTACTCCCCAACACTGGTGACGACACATTTACTCAAAAGACGTATCTTTTTACTGCTCACACACACACACACACACACACACACACACACACACACACACACACACACACACGTGTTTGTATTTCAGATTTCAGGTGTTTTCAGTTGGCTTGCCTCATTCCAGGATGCAAAGCTAAGTGTTGCAGAGAGATAGAAGCCAACAGCTGGCAGTGTGTGTGCCATAAGCACTGTGTCAAGTTACTTTGGAGTAGAATCACAGAGGAAAGACAGGAAAGTGGGTGCAAATAGTTGTGACAGCATACTGTCAAATTAGGTGTTATTCAAATCCGTACAACCCACAGCATTTGGTTTGTGCATTAGAAGAATGACTCATCGTTGAACCCGTGACACTCAGAGGAATCCTTATCCAGAGAGAAAAGACACTGATACCCTGTGTAGCTATTAAAAACAAATTAGCACTGCAATTTCAAGTAAAGGGATTACTTTTTTACCCATAGTTTATTTTCTTTGAGGTTTTGGGTTTAGTAGCAATTATGTCCATCTCATCCAGTGATTCACAAACTTTTTCTGTCACGCCTTACTTCAAAAGCCAAAAATGTTAGAAGAGCAACATAAAATAGTGCCAAGTTGAATTTGATTGAAATAAAATAAATGAGTCAGGTCAGCATGGTAGAATCAGCAAACTCTTGTTTGTTTTTCATACATAAATCATGTTTCACTTAGTTCCAATTTTCCATTTTTTACTCCTGGTGGCCCTCCCTACCGTGTCTTGAAGCAGTTTGAGAACCACTAATCTCGCCGGAGATACATACAGATGTACATTTTCCATCCCAACAAGCTTAAACACAAGACCACAACATATATGACTCTACTACTGAGATACTTTACAAAAAAACACCACCCGGTTTTGACAGATCTTCAATCAAAATGAAGGTTAGTCACAGTCAGGGTATCACTTTTAATATAAGACACCCCTTATAAAGCGGTTATAAGCTTTGTTATTGTTTCATCAATCACTTTGTGGCGTTTATTGATTGAAGAACAAAACGTGGGTTGCCAGGTTATGTGTTTTCTATGGTGTTTATCTACTTTTCAGACACTTGTCACTTATTTAGAAGACCCAACGTTAAAAAGTCATCAATAGGTCATAGCATTAACCACTACTAAAGTCATTATTTATAACTTATCAACCACAGATGTCTTATTTAAAACTGGAACCACTCAGCCAGAAACGTGATCAAAATGCTACATAAGATAAACTCCTTTCATTTTGCACAAACCAGACAACATCAAATCAGAATTCTGTGTTGCCTGTTTTTTGTTTTGATGTAGGTTCAAAAATGTAGCCTCATTCCAGATGTCTGAATCACCACGAACATCTCTGATTTGTTCATTTAGTACAAATAGGTACTACATAGCTAGCTAGCTAACTGGTTACATCCATAAAAAACTTCCAAAAAAACACCTACAAAAGTGGCACAAAGCTCAATGTAGCTATACAGGTTGTTGTAAGACGACTTAACAGTTCTTAAATCGACATACTGTAGGCTACTTATCAAATTATTGTGAAAAAAGTGAACTGCTTCCAACTAGCAACCCCATAGCTTTTGTGTTGACTGAGAATGGCGCAAATATGTCACTCGCTACTGATTTGTTAGGGCGAAACAAAACAAATCCTCCCTTCCTCCTAACTAGAGCTAACATGATCTCAGTGTCAGCCTGAATTAATTAAGCTAAACTAAATTGCAATTCAGTCTGATTAACAAACTATCAAACATTCAGAATACTTTTGCTGTAGTGAATGATGGTTGAAAGAGTTAGCCAACTGAAAATCTTCACTTTGCTGACTTCTAGTTGTAACAGGGATGTGATTTGTGTACTCTGTGGTGTGTCAGCCATTAGGTAGGAGGTAGGAGAGTGACAGGTCTGACCATTTCAGACCTGTAAGTGATGCTCTGTGTACTCAGTTAACTTACTTTTTGAAACAGTTCTTGATGATTTCTGTTAATAATAATGGTTAAATTTCTTTTTAGCTACTGTATGGTAACTTATGCTCTCAGTGTTTTCTTATTTCTGTATCTGCGTGTTTAATGCACATCACTTAGATTCATCAAATTAACATTTTTACTTTAAAAAGAAACATTTATTAAGGCTGCCTGCACCACTAGAGCAAATTGATATCTTTACATTTTGCATAAAGCTTGATAACATCTGTCTGATATACTTGGCATTTTTGAGAACTTTTGAGGGCAAATTAAATGAAATGTATTTGCTCAGTGTGTTGCTGCAAAACAAGCATTTGTAATAATGGTCTTTTTGAAATGTCACAGAGGTTCGATTAAGTTGATTAATCATAAGTAATTGCTTTTGCTTGGAGAATTATCTCTCTGCACAGCTCAGTTTGCAGTGTCTATTGAAGATATTTTATAATACCATTCATACTTTGATAAAGATTTCTATTCAGACACTGGATTACAAGTTACACATGCTTTTATTTACAGTACCTGTTATCAGTGGTGGCAGTAAATGTTCTGCATCTTCAATATGACTTGTTTAACAGATTAACAAGCAGATCTTTTTCCAGCCCTGCACATTTTGAATTGGTTGCATAAACAATGCTCTGATCACTGATAACGCTGCAATGTCGCGTCTGTTCAGTGACATTCTAGGACGCTGTGATTTTCAATTTCTTTTGCGTCAGCCAACCAATGTTCACAGTAATTTCTGTGATTTATAGTGTTTATGCAAGCGAATGATTGAATACCCGGAGGAGAGGAGGAGAGGATGAGTAAATGTTTCATTTTCTCTGTACTGTTCAGAGAACTGGAGATGGACAGGAGTAGATCTTTTTTTTTAAAAACAGAGAGACGAAAGAAAAACTGTCTGGAGCACACTGGAAGAAATTAAAGATTAACTAAAGGGTAAATCCACTAAACTAGAAGCATAGATGTACGATTCACAGGGACAGAGGATTATATAAACAATCAGAAGAAGGCGTAGGGGAATCAATTCCTAAAGATTCACTTGGTCACAACTAAGCAAAAGTACACACAGCTTATTGCTTTAAGTAGTAGAATTTTACTGAATGCTAGCCTGTTAGGAAAATGCGTTTGTCCCGCAGAGAGCAGACAGAGAGCAGAGATTATTAACTTAGCACTTTAACCTTGACCTAATATATGCAGCAAGCATTCAAACCAGGCATGGGAAAGGAGACTGTGTTATGAGAAGAATCGATGTGATGCACGGGGTATGGGCGTGTGACAGATAGAATTTCCTGTTAGAGAGACAACTCAAAGACTGGACATTTTATTCATTAACTTGTATTCACAGTTATGTCAATTTCAGCTTCATTTCTAGAACCTAAAGTAGACAAAGGACAATAAAATATGCTATAGATGAAAAGAAGAAAAAAATGTGCCTTCCAGCACCTCTAAAGCTTAGTAATTAACATGTGGTAAGTTGTTGTTTTATGGAAAGTTGAGTGCATTAATGGAATATTTTTTTCTTGGTGACCAGCCAACAGGCAAAAATAAGTGTCCATAATGACTGTACAGATGTATGCTAGTGGTGTGTGTGTGTGTGTGTGTGTGTATGTGTGTGTGTGAGGGCAGTAAAGGATATTATCTGTTTCACCTTGCTTCTTTGACACGTAGTGAATGTCTTTGACCATAGCTGCGTTTCCACTGTGCTATCAGGTCAACTTAATGATGTTTCAGCTTTATGTTTCATTGCTTTGTATTAACAGCCCTTTGGTGGTGATGACGGTGGCTGTTAGGAGAAAACACACTTAACTATTTGATCATCACATTTGATGATGAGCACTGATGATGGCAAACAGTGAGAACAGACACCGGTTACATCTCATTAGTCACTCACAGATGCTGCAGGAAAATTAGCATACTATAAGATGAGTTTGGACACTGTTGGTTGCTTTCACGGTGTATTTAAGAACTTCACTAATTTAGTGTGGGGTGAGTCTCTTCATCAGACAGATTAGTCTCTATTTCTCACCTTCTTTAAGCTGAAGTACACAAACCGAAAACAAGTCAATTCAATGTAGAGACAGTGTAACGGTTCAATCAAAGTGCGTAACAGGAAGAGGGAGGATGACATGCGACACAGGTCCTGGTAGAGATCAAATTAATCATCCTAAAATCATTATTTTGCCTTTTTCCTGCACATTGACATTTCTAATGACCCCAGCCTTTCTCTAATCTGCAAGGTACAAATGCATTTTTTTAAGGCCATATACATGGTAACCCAACTCACCTTTTATTCTTTTTTCTCTTTTTTTTTAAAATACAGCCAGACTTTCCCTTCCCTACAGCCACTCCCCTTGTGTGGCTAAAACACTCTCTGTACATGTAGTTATTATAACTGAGGATCAGGAACAAGACCATACCTCTCTCTCTCTCCCTAATCCAACCACCCGGGCTTCACTCATTTCATCAACCTGTGCCTCTCTAATCCAATCACCTGCACATACGTATATAAGCCTATCTAAGCCCTTTCTCTCCCATTTCTCAGTCCCCCCCCCAATTCCGTTTCCCCTGGGCGCTCCTGTTTCCTCCCACCCTCAACAACATGCCAAAATTCATAATTTCGAAGCAATAAAAAATCAGAGCAAAGTACTTGTCGACAAGGAGATTGCTAATTGAATTGAATTGAAGACAACACACACAAAAAATTGCCCTTCCTAAGTTGTTGCAGAATTAAGTTATATTATTCCGGTAAAGCAAACATGTATTTTGTAGCAACCAAATAAAGCTACATGATGTGTCCTCCATTCCAAGTCTGCCAGGAAAACACTTTAAATGTTTGATGAAAACAGCTGGCCAGTGTTCGGCATCTCACGTTACTATGCGTGCACCTTATTTACGCACAGTGTCGCGCTTTCCAATCTTGTGCAAGCACAGCAACAAATAAATCAGACTGAACTGCTGCCAGGACGAATGGTGACAGCGTGGGTTTGGAGCTGAGTTAATGGCAGACTGTTGTAGCCATACAACGAAGCAGTCTGCCATATGATGTCAGTCAGGCAATGAATCACAGTGGGCCCAGTACAACACAGTGTTGTGTCCATCTGCCGCTCTCATGTATGCACACATACATGCAGAGAGCCTCATATACTGGAAGAAGCGGACGACACGTCATACAGCTGATGTTTTCTCTGAGAGGCGAGTAAAAGAAAACAGCACGGAGCAGTGTTTTTTGAAATCCTGAGCCATGGGACCTAAACTGTGAACAGTGGTGAATTGCTCTAATCTAAATTTGTAGAGTTGCCATGACAACAAGTGAATCTTACTGTAGAGACATATTAGACAAATGTCATTATTATTGAGTGCATGAAAGCATAGCAAAGCCACTATAAGCTTGGAAACCATGAGACACAACAGCATGTTGAAAAGCCGACTTTTAGAATTGTGTGTGAGGGCCGTACAGATGCATTTCTCTCAAATACACACCTACATCCAATGTTTCTCTGCATTCCCAGTTACTCAAATTTATTCAGTTCTACTTTTTTCTTGTCATAGAAATGGAGACAAGCAAAACTGCAGCAGCAGAAGCAGTCACACTCTCACTCTTTACCATGCCTCATTAACGGAATGGTTTGACCTCTTTTGGGAAAAAAGCTCGTTTGGTTTCTTGCTGAGAGTTAGATGTGAGGATCAGGACAGTTAGCCTGGCTCTGTGCATAACCCCACATAAACCACAACCTGTTTTTCTCACACTTGGGTTTTTGCAGGGATTAAACATACAAGATAAAATGTTTCCACTTTATATGCAAAGATAAGCTAATCAGCTGCTGATTCTATCTTCTGATATATATATATCATACAGATACAAGAGTAGCATCAATCTTCTCATCTAACTCTCAGGACGAAAGCTATACATTAGCTATAAATATATATTTCCTAAAATTCCTTGTGTATCCCGATTGCAGAATGACCAAGAGGTGACGTTAACATTAAATGCACTGAAACTGGAAAGACGCTATGGCCAAAAAGTTAAATCAATTTTCAGTCAGAAACTGGCTGATTGGCAAAAAATTTGCAAGCTTATTCCCCCCAAATTTGACAAATATAATCAGTGGATTGAACATAATTGCTGTGTGAATAATGTGGGAATTGGCAGAATTTGTGAAAATCCTTACACTTGCAACATCACAGCTTCCTGGAAGGTACTGTCTCTGTCTGGGTCTCGCTAACCTATTTGTCTTCCTCTTCTTCGCAGACCCGTATGAAGACCACTCAGGCTCTCTGCGTCTCATCACCATCAAACCTATGACGGCCCAGCCAACTTACTCCTACCCCTCCTCCTCATCCCACAGTCAAGACTCTGTGGTCCTCAACGGGGAAGTGAGTTTGCACACACGTATACATAATGTACACATGACAGAGATGCTCACAATGTGCAGTTAATGACAGCTTAAACTACTGTAAGTCAACACACCCTGCAGACTCTCAAACCAGTGTAACGTTCTAACTAAATAAAATTGTGAGGCTACATGATCAACAATAAACCTGTAACCTCTTTCCAGCCAACGGTAATAATTAACATGATGGCAACCAGCGGGATGTAAATGATTATGGTAATCGACCACCACAAGTTTGGCAAGTAAACAAACGCTCCTTCATCTTTTCATAACAAACGACAGTCGGAGTAAACCTCTCGTAGGTCATAGCTGAAGCGAGAAGCAAGCTAACGTTAGATGGCCAATGCTGAGCTTAACATGTTTACTCGCCACATATTTGCGTTCAGCGCTTCTTTGTTAGTTAAGTCGCACTCGAGTCCAAGTCTCTTAACTCGAGTCCCCATCTCTGACCATGACCTCAAGGCTTAATTGCACTCTGCTGTAAGATGACTCTGCGGTGTTGACAGCACATGGCAGAGCAACAACTAGAGTGCCATCATCATCAGTCACACAGAAACATACTGTGCAGCAGCATTTGGTATCTGTGTACGATGGCGTGGCAGAGATTCAGGTTTGTGTTTGGAAAATGTCGATGCTTTATGTTACATTCTTCAGTTTCAGGCGTCTGTTATCCTGCCCTGCCTCAACTGTAGTATAATCGTAACATCTCCTCTGGGACACGTTGCACTGATGCTGAATTTAGCCGTTGTTGCTACAAACACTGTGCCTCCTCTCCTCCTCTAATCTCTCACCCGCCTTGTCACTTTCCTCCCTCTCAGCTTGTCACCTCTCACTCTTTTCCTCCCTTTCCGTCTAATTCCATGTCAACCTCTGTGCACCTCTCTGCAGCTAAGACAGGAATACATGGGCTAATGATAAATTATCTCTCAATCTATTAACATAAGACCAGAAATCCCTTCTGGGGCTCTCTGGGTTTCTTGTTCATCTGCAATTGATCGGTTTCTGTTAGCAGAAAATATCACATTTACCCTAAATATGATACACATTCTCTGATTATCGAGCTGTAGGGATCGTCTGTCTCAGCACTAGAAAAAAGGGACAAAAAAACTTTAAATGTATGAAACAGTTCATCATAAGACATGAAAACAACGCCAGCCAGGATTACTTGAATTCAATACCTGAATGGATTGTTTGCAGGCAAACCACGTTGGTTTGAAGCAGAAGTCGGACATCGAGCACTACAGGAACAAACTGCGGCAGAAGGCCCGGAGGAAAGGCTACGGAGAGTTCTCTCTGTCTGAGACCGGCAGCCATGGTTATAGTCACCGTGATACCAGGCACAGTCGGCACGACAGCGCGGTCAAGGAGCCAATGACCGCTGAGGAAAAGAGGGCCTCCTTCGCTGGATGTCATAAGAGGTATGGAGACAGGGTTCCAGAGATACTGGACAAAATAGTATAATTAAACGCATGTCATCATTGAAATATATATAAGAATGTCCCTTTAATCTAAAGCTTAATTGGCCTTCACTGCAGGTGGTTAAAGAAGTCTAAAGAATTAACCCAAACATATATTCAAATGTTGGCTGGGGCAAAATCTCAGTTAAAATGTTTGGATTCTTCCCAAAATTAGAGGATTAGACTCCAGTATTAAAACTGACTCCTGTTTCATTATTGAAGCGAGTGAAATTATTCTATTTCTTTCCATTTCATTTCATAATTATTTAAGCAGTAAACTATAATAAATTACACTAAGTGCTTTACAACTGACTGACGTTAGGCACACAAAATCTTATGAAAATGTGATTTTGTTGTTGAAACAGTAATAATTAATGCTAAATAAATAGTATTTTTCCACCAAGAATAATAGATCTACTGTAGATGTGTTAGCGGTAGCTCATAGTTGCTAAGCAACACATAAGAAGTGAGTGAATAGTGAGGGGTGATTTTTTTTTTTTGGGCCAGCACATACATATTTCACAGTTCATACAGATAAGTGTCTGTTTTGCTTCTCTTTGTCTCTAACTGATTTAACACATTCAGCCTCTACACAGTTCATGTCCCTTTTAACCATGTCACTGAAATTTGATTTTTATAGTTTTGTTTCCAATAAACTTTGTTGCAAATATAACAAAAAAAACATACAGGAGGTAATCAGTAATCAAGCAGGAATCAGGATCATAAAATTAAATTAAAAATAAATGAATGAGGACATTAAATGGCCCACAGGGGTCATACAGTATGTTTTAACAACCAGTGAATAATCAGCTCAGAAAAGTTTGACTTCACTGTGCTTAATCAGAAAACTATGGATTCTCACTTTAAATAGTAACTTGGATGACATCATTGTGTAAACTGGTCCTCAGTCCATCTACTTCCAACATAACCAACATAATGTGTTTGGTTTTTCATACATTTTTTTAAAAAATGTTAAACAATAAGTAAAACGACTCCCCCCGTGTGAAGCTAGCTGAAGTATGTGTGTTTTACATTTAAACACTCCTCACTCTCTAAAACCCGATAAAACTTTCTCCAGAAGTAGCTACAGTGTGACATCTTGCTGTTGTTATAGTGTTAAGTGTGTTTTTTCACATAACTGTCCATCAGGTACTCCCACCCACGGGAGCCCACCTATTGGAGCCGGCAGTCTCTGAGTAGCCCGAGCCCAGTGGAGACGGAGATGGACCTGCTGGTGCTCAGAGAAAGATCCAGGAGGGGCATTCGAAACAACGGCTACGACGTGAGTACCTGGACAAGTCAGGTACTTTCAAATGAAAGCCGAGTCAATATTCTTTGTTCTTTTATAGCACTGAGGTAGAAGATCATATCCGATACAGGAAGAGGACAGTGACTAAATATTGGTTTTACCATGAGTTTTAAAAATGTTGGTGATTTGGAGCCTCTGTAACCCTTAGGTTTTAACCAGGACCAAGGGTGTGTAAGTAGAGAATGTGAGCGCTTTACTGTAGGAGACATTCAGAGAAGTATCCAGCGACAAAGACCATGCAAAGCTTCAAAAGATTCTGAAGTTGGTTCCTGTACCAAACTGTAATTTAGCAGCTCAGATTCGACCTCGGACCAGGTGAGTCACACACAGAGATGATGAAACGGTGAATGGATCCTCCTTCTTCCAAATAGGTCACATGATGGTTGTGGCAAAGTACCGCTCTGCCACTTTGTCAAACTAATAAATTAATCTTCTGAGAGCATTTATAACTTTAATCCTTCCTTTCCATCCCATGCTCTCACCCTGACGCTCCGAGCTCATACCTAGAGGATTAACAAATCACCTGCGGATGAACTTTATAAACCTGCACTAAACAGAAAGATAAAGACAGAGGAAGTACGACAGAAAGGGAGGAAATGACCAAAAGATTAGAGCAAAAGGGATTTCTTCATTTTAACGAGATACTGAGAGAGAAGGAGATAAAATGGGAACAGATATAGGGAGTGTGAGTGAAATCTCTTTCTGCTGCTTCTCTGCTGCACCACAGTAACAGCAGCGACTGTGCTACCTAGCTGAATGTCAATGACTCTGAATATGATTATAGCCTATTCATGGATTCAGATGGGAGACTCGATAGAAGTTAATAGCCTGGGATGCACCAAACTGTTTGAAACGGGAACACAGTGTGTAGGGTTTCTCCTGGCTCAGAATGGGCATTTTGGGGGGGGGGGGCTTAGACAGTAAAGTCAATGAGTTACCTTATGACAGAAATGTATGCATTTTCTTGTTCTGACCATTTGATAAACAAAATATATCCACAACCTGTAGGAGTAAAGGTATAAACGTGGATAATCTGCCTACAGATAGTTTATTAGTTGAGATCCAGCTGTTTCACTAATAAAACCATTCTCTGACATTAGCCTACACCACTGTGGTTAAGGTTTGATTATTGTTATTGTTTGCGTATTCATTATAATTTCAGATAATAGTCCAGGCTACTATAGCTTACCATTAGTAGCCTAATATTAAAACAAGCAGTTTCATTTATGTAAGTTATTTTCAGTCATTAAATCATTGTGCGAGAAAGATGCTCTACATGCTGGTTAGTTTGGGCAGAGCACTAACTTGTCAATAATAAAAACTGTGCATACAGAACAACGAGTTCAGCATTTCTCTATGTAGGAAAAACCCTGAGTGTGTTTGTGCAGGAGCTTGTCTGTATGCGTGTATTTATACCGTAGTTTAATGACATTTTATTTATCTTATCAGCTTAGTTTTCATGCTTTAGAATTGTTGCTATATTGTTGATCAGCTTTTAGTGGAATCCTTTTGTGAGTGTGTAATATTACGAACTTCTTACATTGCACTGTCTCCAAATTAATTAATCCATGCAAACGTTAATTAAAAACTGAAAGTAGTTACTGAAGTTGTTATTGTCTGATTTAATACAGTTTAAACACTTAAACAGTTAAGTGACTTAAAATAAATCGCCCAATAATATATAAAAATACAGTTTATTAGGTACAGCTAGCTAACTAACTCACAGGGTTTTCAAGGTGGGAGGCAGGCCCCCCCACAGGGAGTTAGTTATTGCATTAATTACCAAACGGAGATCATGTAGAATAGAACAGAAACACCTCTCTGTATAATGCAGTACAGTTCAACAGCACCATAAACTACACCCTCAGCAATGTTAATACAGTTGAATCAACACCTAATAATGTTATATTAATATTATTGGAACTGTACGTAATCATGTTGCAGAAGAACCTGTTCCATAGAGGAGAACTGATGATTCTACCTGACCACACGCCATCAGAGCAGGGGCGTCATCTCTTCCAATAACACTTCCTCTAATAATCTCTCACTCCTAACATCTAACATGCACTTCCTGTGCTCTTCTTCTTCTATCCCCTACTGTTATCCTGTATTGATTTCACTTTTTGTTAACTCTGACTTCTTTCCCTAGGTATTTACCCAATTGATGCGATACATGTTATTAGCTCTTACAAGTATTTATTGCTGCTTTTATTAATATGTGTTGTCAGTTGTAGATCTCGTGCTGTATTTGATGCTCTGTTGATGATTGCATGTTGTTCCTTAAATGGAAGTCGCTTTGGATAAAAGCGTAAATGTAAACATAAAGAGGTTCACACAGTAAGTGGTGAGAGCCGGTTAATTTCTATGTCAGAACCACGTATGAATTTGGTTTCCATGTTCCCATCACTTGATGGACAAGTTGACTGAATGCACCCCTGTCCTGCTGACTTGACTGTTCTCTCTAGGGCGAACCAGAACCGTTTGAGGAGACCAACGTGGACCGTCTGATGAGCTCTCTGGGTTATGGAGGTGGATCCACTGGCACCGGGAACGGCAGCTTGGGGGTGAAAGCTCACCGCGGCTCCGACTCCTCCACACTCAGCTCTCAGCCATCCATTGACGAGGTCCGCACGCAGATGCATATGTTGCTAGGCAACGCCTTCAGCCTGGCACCTCCGGACCACGACCCCCCGTCTCCTCCAACCAAGTAAATTTATGTTTTGCACTGATTATGTATTTCTTAGCACATCTGCATGATTTACAGTATTGTGTAGGAAAGAAAAGAGAAGAGAGAGGCGCCCTGATGCATGATTTGAAATCCCAGTGTTAAAGAGCCTACATCCTACTCTAAGCTGTTTTTCACTAAGTAGAGTTTTCAGAGCATGTCTGCTTGGATGTGCACAGTACTCTGGAGAGAGTGGGTGTGTATCTCTCTACTAAACTTGTTCTTTTTTGTTCACATTCTTCTCGCTCATCAGCAGCCACCACCATCACCACCACCATGCCCACAGAGCCTACAACCCGTCCCACACCAGCCACTACAGTGACGGGGTGACCAGTGCCCCAGGGACCATGAACCATCCCTGTGGAGGCAGGCAGAGGAGCACAGGCTACGAGGACATGCACCAGTGTAGCCTGCCCAAACCGGTAAGCACGAGCAGGAAGTTTTAAGACTCACTGACAAAGAGCACGTGACTTGAGATATTGATCCAGAATATTTTATTGTATGATATGGATGAAAAAGGGATGCAGGAATGTAGTGATGAGGAAGCAGAGGGAGTGTGAGAGTCGAGGTTAGATGAAGGGTGATGAATGAGGGGATGAAAAGGGGAGGGATGGAGGATTGAGGGGAGGGATCAGGGTTGTGGATGGATGGATGGATGGATGGAAGGAAGGAAGGAAGGAAACAATGGATTGGTGTCAGCCGGTAAGACAGGAGGGAACCAGGGGAGTTAAGACTCTGAGTGGGGGAACCGTCTCGTCGGATAGAGCCTCCAGTGGTTACTGTATTCAAACAAAAGAGACAGAAAGAGAGAGAAGAGAAAAGGAGAAAGGGGTTTGGGTGGGAGGGTGGGATGTGAAAAATGAGTCAGAGGGAAGAGAAAGGATGAGGTGTGCTTAAATACTTAGAGCGGAAATGGGATGTATTCAAGGCCTGGTCTTTTTTTACCAAACCCAGTTATAAAACTTCATTTTATCCAAATTCCAAAAAAAACAACACATTTTCTCATGTACCAATAGTAGTGTGTGGATTTGTTTTGTTTTTTTTATTGCAGGTTTTGATATATCTGTTTCACAGATTTCAATTTCCACACCAATACAGTAGAGGTGAATGTAATTTCATTTCAGGTGCTCACAGCTTTGAAATACATTCAGCAGCAATGTCTTTCCAACACTGGATCTGGATCTTTTTTGTATATAAAATTATCAATTCTGCTTCTCCTTATAGATATTACTAGTTTTACTTATAAAGTTGGCTCTTTAGCTGCTGAATGCTCCACCATGTTAACCAGCTAGTTGCTAACTTTGTCTGCTGTTTCTGTGCTGGGCAAGTAGCATACAGTCAGTTTTCAGAGCTGAAAACGTCTCAGGCTACATATGTAACCCTGGTTCCCCGAGAAGGGGAACGAGACACTGCGTCAGTTAGTGTCGTAACCGACGCAGTTTGAGTTCCCTTGAAGGGGAACAGCTGTTGCTGGAAACAATGCTGCTATGGCCTGTGAAAGAGAACCAGAACAGGGAAGTTGTGACCGAAGATGAGATAAAAGGCACCAAACACTCTGGAGCTGGAGCTGAGAGGAACTGCAGGGTTGGACAGGCTTACCTCTCACTGACCGCTTTTACATTTAACACAAGAGCCACTGTTTGTATTTTTTTTAATTATTAGTTAATTAATTATTGAGCCCACATCAGGCTCATTATTTTTACTACTGTTGCTTAGTTTAATCTGTGACAATTTATTATTATATATATCATTATATGCAAAGTAGCTATTATTTATAGCCACCAGGTTTATGTTATTGGGTTTTGATACAAAGTTATGAAATAAAAAAGAATATTTATATAACATTGTACTTCTAGTGGAGTAGAAGTACAATGATGCACAAAATAAGAATACTCAAATGAAGTACAAGTAAAATTGTACTGACAGTAAGTGTAGTACTTGAGTTAGTGTACTTAGTTACTTTACACTTCAGAATTTTAGTTTTGTTTTTATGTTATGCCACATAAGCATAATGCTATGCTACTAAAGATGCAGAACGAGTTGAATAGTGCTGTTTAAAAATGGCTTTTTGAGCCTGTCAAGGTCGTGAATATTCATTTTTTGCACACATTCAATTGTTATCAGTGGTTCGGGTCATGTAAGGAACTTCAATTTTTACAGCCTTCATTAGATCCTTTAAAAGGTTTGCACACAGACTTTGCACAGAGAGGCTGGAAGAGTCAGAAAAGCTGCCATTAGTGCTGTCAGTGTGTGCACTGCCAACATCTGATCAGCAGGGGAGAAGCTTTCCAGAGATTAAAAAGAGGATTGAACACCCACCAACAAATGCAATTGCCTCTGATCAGACATCCATCTGATTTTCTAGCCCTCGTTATTTGTCAAGATTAGTTTGTTGTTCCTTCCATTTGTCTTCTGAATTTGGCCTACGCTAACATTGTGCATGTTGTACTTAAACCGGAGCGTCCAGACAATAGTTAAATATAGATGTCTAAATTAGATTTGTTGCTTCTGCAGGGTTTCCGGTTCACCCAGCTTCCTGATATGGGCATCGGGTCTCCCCCGCCACTGATCCCCTCAAGGCCAGGACCACCACCTGGGACCTCGCTACGACGGTACCCAACACACATACACAGACACAAACGTAGACAACTACAGGCAGTTAATTGAGAAAATATATTTTAATAAAGTAAATGAAAACTCAACTGTGTTGAGCCTGTGGCCCGTAATTATATTCAGAGATCACACTTAAAGGAAACGTTCACATGTTGCATCTCTTTTTAGCCAATCAAAATGCAGCTCTGGGACTAATCACTGTACCAGACAAATAGATGAATTCTTAGTGCAGATCGTGCAGGAGAATACAGAGTAAAAAAAAGCTGCAGAATATTAATCAGCATCATTTGAACTGACTGCCCTCCACATCCACTCTCTCTCTCTCTCTCTCTCTCTCTCTCTCTCAGGCCCATATGTTAGTCGGCATCATTTGAACTGAGCAGCTTCTTCATTTAAATGCTGTTGCTGTGTGCACCGTGTTGCTGGGCACTTTAGCACTGCAGAGAGCGACTGGCTGTTCAGTAGCTTAAGATTGTGTGGAGGGGCATGTTTGCCATCTAGTGGACACACTGAGAAAATAACACAAGTAAACACCGTCCAGCTGTGATGCACTGCAGACTGACAGGGAAAACTCAACACTGCAAGAAATTACGTAAACATCATTTAGATATTTAGGAACTCACTTAGATATAATACACATTTTGGATGTTTGTATTTTGTACGACAGAGACAGCTCAGTTGGTTTTACAGTACTCCAATTCCTACTCATTTCATTTCAGAACTATGGGTGTGTGACCATTAGTCTTGCTCTAAAACCGGAAACAGTAATGTTTTAGTAATCAGTCAGCTCATCATACATCAGTTCCTCTGTGCCCTCAGGAAGGAAGAGTGCAGCATTTTAATTCCTCTTCAGTATGCACTGTGAGGCATTAGTGTGCACAGTGCATTATGGTCCTGAGCCCTGTTAATGACATCATCTGTCCTCCGGTCTCCAACTGTAGCGTAACATATACAGTCGTTAGTATTTCTCCAGTGCAGAGGAGGGTGCTACAATGTAGAAGAGGTGAAAAAAAACGATAATGACAAACCGGTCACAGTGAAAATGGAAAATTATGTTTCTATACAGAGAGCAATAACAAGTCTCTGGAACACGGTCTCAGCTAGGACTTTTCAGATGGTGAGGTTATGAGGCCAAGAGAAGAGCCCTGAAGTTTATTACCAAAAGACAAACAGAAGAAACAGAAGAACGTTTTGTATATAATTAGTTCATGCTTAGTGTTTTAAAAAACAAATATGGTCT
The DNA here is from genome assembly GCA_029875015.1 of Lepomis gibbosus. Lineage (NCBI taxonomy): Eukaryota > Metazoa > Chordata > Actinopteri > Centrarchiformes > Centrarchidae > Lepomis > Lepomis gibbosus. The sequence continues at coordinate 10,439 of JAPMOB010222935.1, read as the reverse complement.
GCTGATTATACGCTTGTTTTAAATGTAAACATGTCAACTGACCTAATTTACACTTTAACTGTTAAACAGCTTTTATCTTGTTCACCTGCTTTCAGTGCTTACATGCAAACAGACAACTCTTCTGCCGTCAGGGCTAAAATTTCCTGCTGGGCAACGATTAAGATTTTTAATTGTGATAAATTGCATGATTTTTTTGGTATGCGCAAAATTGAATAATGAATTCTAAAGTAGTGTATTGTGCAATTTTTATTTAAATGTGTTGCTATAATCACAAAAGTGAAATAACGTGCAATAATAAAAAGGTGCTTTTTACCTGCAGTATTCCCTTTTCACAGTAGGAATAAAATATTTCTTGTAAATCTCAACTTAAACATTAATGTAATCAAATCAAATATTAAACCAAAGCTGTTTGCCACTGGCAGGGAATTACCTTTTATCTAGCTTGTTAAAACAAGTTAAGAGTCCAGAGCCACGATCAGAGCATCATAACAGGCTCCTTCTGATCAACAGGTCAACATATATAAATCTGTTTTCTTGGGATTTTTTCTGAGCAGGTATCAGCAGAAACATGTTTCTTTTATAAGGGAGCAGCAGAAACAGTCTGTGTTCAGTAGCAAGTGTCCCTGTTAGAGTGAGGTGAAGGGGTCGCCTCACACACTCGAGAAGAGCAACCCCGCGGGGCCACGTTGGGATTTTAAGAACATTCCCAACAGAGACATCTTCCCAAATACTAATCAGCATACAGTAGCCATCCAGTTCACTATGGCATTTGATCGTATGTCTTGCTTTTATTTATCTACTTCTTCCACACGCAGCGTAGTCTGTCGAAGCCTCCCTCTGCTGCTTGTTTGAGTCGGTGATTTGCAGGCTGTGACCCATGCTTAGACTGTATGTGTATTCAGAGCCAGTCAGCAACAGACTTTCAAAATACTAAAAACTGTCTTAACGTGCGATTAAATAATTGTCGCTGTTAACGCGTTAACGTGTGCCCAGCCCTGCTAAAATTTCAAATGCTTTCAAACACTTTAACAGACACTTCAAACCCTTTCAGTGCTTCAGCCTCACAGCCACATTCAGACATTTTAAACTGTTCATCCTCAGCAAATTCAGTGCGAGAAAACCTTTTTAGTATATTTTTTTTACACAATGCGCAGAGATTTCCTCCTCATCTGAGTGCTGACTTCTCTCTCTCAACGATTGCTTTGAAAAGCAAACTAATTTATTTGGTAGTTGTGTGATTACTGCATATCAGGTTAACATCTGTCCCTCCTCCCCACTGCCAGCTCTACCCCTGATGTGAGTCTGAAGCCTCGCGTGTCAGAGGCCTCAGAGCTGCAGGCCCAGCAGCACAACGGCGCTCCGTACCTGCCACTGTCCAGGACCCCCTTTCCTGCTGTCACTGTCGACCAATCCATCACCACCTACTCAGGTATGACAGCGTGGAGCTGGGGTGCAGATAGTAGCTATGATTAGTGAAGTTCATTCTGTGGCTAAATCCATTTTTACATCTCACAGGAAACCCAATAACAGCAGTCTACGCTATATCAGCCAACCGCCCGGGTTACTCAGACTACTTTGTCATGTCACCGCCGTCCTCATACCGTAGCCCGTCCTGGATGTCCTACCCGCCTGAGCCAGAAGACCTGCCACGGCAGTGGAACGACACACCGGTGAGATACACACAGCTCCTGTATAATGTAGTTTGATACATGACAAGCTGCGAACACTTTGTGTAACAGAATTTTGCCAGTGTGTGAAGCAGTTCTTCTTTTCTCCCCTGCAGAACTCACGTCATCTTGAAACCATCTGCTGAAGTCGTCTGCCTGTGGCACTGAGTGGAAACAGCCTTGGTGGGTCAAATCATTCATTTCATATGTTGCCATGTTTGTTTAGTAAGTGGAGAATTATAGCGCTCCATCGTCAATAACTGAAACAGACAACTTGATTTTCCTGAATGTTATTTTAGTTTCAGGCTGGGTTTTGGGTGTGAAATCATCATGCACACAACGTGACGAATTGAAACTTCACATTACGTTAACGGTCCCTGGGCTTGATGCATCTTTTTTTAAATCCACATTAAAAACACATATACATGTATCATAGCATATATGCAGATAATATACTTATCAAAATATTTATATAGGAATTCAACCTACATTGCCTCTGCTATAATCAAGATTGACAGGTGGTGGTAACATGCCAAGATACGCAGCGATGCACCAATAAAGACATGGAATAAGACAACAACAATGTTTCTTCTGGAGTTTAGATTTCAGACCTGCCTTCAGTTAAAAGGATGACAGGATCAAATGTCCTGGAGTGGTGCTCAGAGGAAGGCAATGCTGTACCTGCACTGACTTAAAACTATTGAACTATTGAACATACAATTGAACGACTGAACTTAACATACAATGAAACCCCTTAAACTCAGAAATAAAAGGCAATAATAAGAAATAAAAAATACTAAATAAATGATTAAATGATTAAATGATAAATACAAGATTAAAATCAACAGCACACCCCACAAAAACAAGAAGGTGTTATTGTTTCTGCTCACTATTTCCTGTCAAAAATCCTCCAGATTTAATTATGAGATCTTTTAGCTGGAGTCACACCACAAAGTGACATGTGCTCGTCCACACGGAATAGATGGGGACAGAAGATTGGTGATGTAGGCGCTGTGCCAGTTAGTCTTAGACTGTAGCTGCAAGAGAATGATTTACCTAAAGGTAGGCCTGGCATTTTGTTCCCTATTGCACTCCATTTTGTGCAATAAAAAGTAACTGATGAGGGATAATACAGCTCTCCGAGTTGCAAGCTTGCTAACGGCCAGTTAGCCTAGCCTGAGCGCTAATTAGACAGTATTTAAAAGATGTATTCCGCAAACCGTTGCTCTTTGGTGGTGCAGTTTATGCTCCCAATGGAGGAGGTCAAATACAAGCGAATGGTGCAACACAGCTAATAAACTATTATAGCTTCCTCTATTGTGGACTCTCTGGGCATCCGTTTCATCACAGGTCAGCTTTGTCGACAAGCAACAGAGCTTGCTCTCGGTCAACAGCACAAATTTGTGCGTTAAAGTTCACCAAAGTTGAACTCTGCATGAATTTCGCCATTTTATATCCCGCTGTGTCCTTTACACTTTACTCTGACAGGAAAAGTCCCAAATAGCAGCAGCTGAGTGAACATTCAACATAAATCTGTAATGTAATGGCAGCTCATTCAGATGTGTTCACTTTCTTTTTCTCCAGGTGTCTCTTTGGATAGGCGGAGGACCTCTCTCTCCCTGAAAACTCTCTGGAGCTTTATCACCCCTCCTTCACTTCGGTCCAGCCTTCCTCCTCTCTGATTCATTCAGCACCAAGTGGACCCCCTCTCTGCCTCAGCCATATCTCCAGCTTCCCCTCTCTCCACTGGCCTGGCCTTGATCTATCCTCTCTTAACCCGCTTCATCTGCAGTTCAACGCGTTTCTCAATGTCCAGAACTCCTCTGCCCAATAAGCCCCATCAACTGGTCAAACCTCTGCTTCAATCTCCTTACCAATGAAAACGTTCAGCCGTGCTTCTCTTCCTTTCTGTCTTCTTTCTGCTCCCCGAGCCCCCCCTCCCCCTTGGCCTCATAGGCTTTCGCTGGCCCCTCTGGGCCCCATGTCATTATCTACATGTAGACTGCCTCTTCTGTGGTGACCACCACTGCACAGCAAGAGGCCCCTCACACTGCTGAACTGAACTGACCTGAGCTGCGTGAAGCTTTACCGTGCCACCCTGCATAATAACACGCGTGTGCGGTGTGGATAAACAGGGTGAGTACAGTACAGTGTCATGTGCAGTGTGACAAGGGCAACCTTCCAACTAGTTCTCTGCCCCAGCAATCATCGTACAGTAACTGCCATCTGGCACACAGCGCTGCATTATCAGTACAGTAGTGCCCCAGCTATGGCCAGTAGTCTACTCCTCCTCTGAGCTGGACTGGACTGGATAATCCTGGAAAGCTGGACTGACTTAAAACTGTGCTTTTTTTTGATGATGATGAATCCAAATTCCTATGTAAACCTTCTACAGCTGGTTAATATGTGTATTTTAAATTTAAGTGAGAAAAAAAATCAAATGAAAAAGGAAAAAAAAATCTCTTTGTCTTGAGCCGTCTCAACTTCAGTTTTTGGATATTTGTGTGCTTTTGTCTTTTACTTTTGTGCATTGATTATTATCAATGGATTACTGTACAAAAAAAAGATGTAGTGAGTGTTTCCCGTCCACTCACCTTATTTCAAGGCAAAAAAAGACATTCTTCAAAACAGAGAAATCTGCGGCTTTGTTGTCTGTGGTTATGATGGCATTTCTGTACTTTTAAAAAATAATTGCTTTTTTCTTTCATCAGTTTCAGCAATGAAAACAAGAATTAGTCACTATGTTCTGTCGATCATCTGATTATGAAGTTTTGTCTGCTAACCATTTGGCAGACCTGGGTCAAATATACTAATTGAAATCCCGCTCATATGCAGTTCTGTTTTGTAGCTTTGCAGCCGCTGCAGGGTTTGTTTGACTCTTCATAAAAACAAAGATAAAAATATTTACCATATGATGACTTGGATTAGAATGGATTTCACTTCTGGTTTGACTCAGGTCTGCTACAATTTTGTGAACACACCAGTATTCTTAGAAAAACAGTTCTTTTACTTGAAAGATGTCTACTGTATTCTACTGTATAAGGAAATGTGACTTTTGGTTACTTTGGTCTTGATGAAGAGGGATGAATATTTGATCACTGGACTATGGTGTAGTACTGTTCAAGAGACTTGCCAGGCTCGGATGAGCCGTATATGTAACGATTAAATGTATTACTGTATATAGCAGATGATTTAATGAAGAGATTTATGCAAGTTCTGTGGGAGGGATATTTAGCTTGACATTGTTTGACGCCATTATTCTTCCTTTTTTAGTTCCACTGCTTTCTTGAAAGAGGGTCAGACTGTTCCTGAAAGTCCTTGACTTTCTCAAAGAATGCACACATTTCAGTTTCATCATCTTTTTTTCATAGTATTACTAACAGAACAGAAAATATATCGTAAATTATTACAAAAGAAACAGATGGAGTGTTGGAGTGACATGCAGTAAAAAGGCACTGGTCCAGCAGATCTTACCCTGCATTAGTGTATTCTTTATGTTTGAACAAAGCTAATATAGCCATACTAGTCAAAATAATGCAATTTCCAATGAAGAGAATGTCACACCCTAAATTATATTTACCCTCATTTTTTCTGAGGAGAACTGGGAATCTGTGAGTACACTGTATGTAAGGCTCCTCATCATTAAGATGGTACTAAAGGAGATTATAGCCATATATTAACTTCACCAAGTGGACATAAAGCAGCTAAGATATACAGTGTTATGTTGAAGAGTGGCAAATGATACCAAATGAGAGTATATTAGATATGACGAGGCAGGGAAAACGGAGAGTAGTAGAGATTAAAAAAAATGTAAAGATAGGGTATTAAGTTTAGTTTAACATGAAATGAGCACTTTTGTAAAGAACCCAAACCTTGTCAGAAAAGGGCAGAATTAAGAAATGCTGTTGTATAGCATGACGTTTTCTGATCTAAATCTACAAAATATTTTAGAAATCCTCTCAACTAAGCCCAAAACTGTAAACACAAAATCAAAGTAAAAACATTTTTACAATGTTTTTTTTAACCGTTAGACCGGGCTGCACACAGGACATGTGCACTGTTATTATTTTAGGGCACTGGATAATAATAATGACTTTATTAAGGACAAAGGTCTGTAGGTTTTAATGACCCGAAGAGGAGTTTAAATTTTGCTATGTGACACAAATTACACATAGTGAAGTTTTAAAGCCAGATCATGATATTGTTTTCAAATTTGACTGTTTTAGGTGGAAAAAAAACCCAAAAATGATGCCAGCTTTGAAACCGTGTTTAGACCATTTAGAAATTTATGCAGGGAGATCCTCTTGACCTCAGTATTTCTAAAATCCTCTCTACGGCCCTGCCTCCAGAGTTATGACTTCAACTTTAAATTCCAAAGGAAAAATCCACACGTGGAATATATCTCCATAGTTTTAAAATACAAATACAACCTTTAATATTCACAATCTGTCAAACAAAGCCTGTTTGTAGAAAGTAGCACAGATCAGTGCTGACATTGTTTAAAATGCCTCCCTTTTCTAAATGTAGGCCTGCAGATGATAAATATTAGATGTGGATATTTAGGGAAAAGAAAGCAAAGGTGTGAGATGACAGTACTGGAGCATTATGAGCGCACACGGTGCTATTGGTGTTTGGGTTTATGTGTGTATCCGCTTTGCTAGTTATTTGAGTTGTATGTGAAGTGTCATTTGGAGGCCTGCGGCAAACGTATTTTAAATCATAATGTATAAACCCATGTATGTTTGAAGAGAAAACACTTTCACACATTTTATTTGACTCCATGTCAAAGAGAGGGGTGGGTTTTGGTCATTTTAAGAAGACCTGATGCTATGCTATAAGTTGATGTGCAATGTTTGTGCTTTACACGGGTAGCGGCGAGATGCTTTTATTGACGACGGACTCTGGGATGGGCTGACTGTCAGTCGTTTTTTTCTGCCGTGTGAACCACGTCATGATGCGATGGCATCATGGTGGCGCTGATGATGTCACACTATCGTCACACAAGGGTCGATGAGGTCTCAGTGACGACAACAATGAATGCTGTTGGATGTAGTTACGCAGAAAACTTTTTGGTGAATTTAAACAATAAAGACAAATTACAATTCTCGGCTCGCGTGCTTTATTCTTTTTGTTTGTGTGGTTGTTTTTTTTTTATACAATAAATGTGTTCCACAACAGACATTGCCTTGTTGATAGATGATCCTCTTGCCCAATGTGAGCTGGGATTGGCACCCGCGACCCTGCCTGGGTATCTGCCATGTTGAACATGCATGCAGAATACAGCAGGTCATTGTCTTAAGACCACTAGAGGGAGGCAGACACATACATGCCTGATCGTCAGACACACTGCTGCAGCCAGTGTTCTCCACCTTCTGAAAATCCATGTCCATTCATATTTGTGTTGTTTTTGCTGGCAGCCACATGCAAATGAAGGAAAATGCATTCTTTTTAAGGTGAGGCGGTGGCATAATGAATAAAACATGTTTGGAGAATCTGTCCCTGAAATGAAAGCTGCGCTGCTGTAACAACCTTCTGTCAGTGACCTTGACTCCTCAAACGCAAGCAAACTGATAGTCAGCGGGAGGACATGTGGCTGCGGCGAGGACTGAGTCTTGTAAAGTGTCTTGTAAACAGACACAGCCATGAATCACAGTACAGACAGCCCTGCTTGTTATAGCAGTAACCTAAAGAAATGATGATAAGTCACTTTAGACAATTACATTTTTTCATTTTGGAATAAAATGAAGGTAATAACTCACGAGAAGATAAAGGTTGTTATTAGTTTGTTTCTTGTTATTGTACTCAAAATGAAGCAAAGAACATCTCATTTGTAATGCATCAATACATTAGTGTGAAATTCTCTAAATAGTTCAACAGTTTGAAGAACTAAAGAACAAACTAAAAAATGTCTTAGTGATGTGCAAACCGGGTCTTTTCAAAACATCTGTAGTGCTGTCCAGTGAAAAGCAATCAACTGTGTAAATGGAAAGTCACTTCACCCTCACAAGCTTACGTAACGTCACTTTAAAGGGCCAAGTCATATAGTAAACCTACACTGTAAAACATTACAGAACCATTTAGTCAGGTCAACTTACTTCTTCTTTTTAGCTCAAACAGCTAGTTTTGGATTTTGAACTCAACTGTTTGAGTTTTATAAAGTTAAACTTGTATTAAGTCATTGCGTTAACTATTTGAGACTTTTGGCGTGCTGCTTGAACTTGCCAATGTTAGTTATCAGTTGAAAAAATAGGTGGTTGTGCGGGGATTGGAGCAAGATAAAAAGTTTGAGTTTGAGAAAAACATAGACATAATCAGCGAATGATAAGGGCTGAGCGAGTACTCGGTTGAAAGTGAATGATACAGATTTTACGAGTACAAGTATCTTCAAGTACAAGTAAAATGTGTCAATATCTGTTTTCTAATAAACTATAAATATATGAACCTTTTAAAAAAATATCCTATTGTAATCAGCAACATTGCTCTGATCATTTCTGAGGCTGTTCTTTAAATAGTTTTCTAATAAATAAAGCAACTTCGGATTAACCCATTCCAGTTTCAGACTTGACTATCTTCCAGATACATAACTGGTGCTGTCGCGGGTTAAAACCCTTTCTGTGTTGAGAGTTTGCATGTTCTCTCCAGGTGCTCTGGCTTCCTCCCACTGTCCAAAGACATGCGGACTAGGTTGGGTGGTTGTTTGTCTGTGTGTGGCCCTGTGCGCAGGATAACCGGTTGACGATGTTTGGATATCTTCCAGTTAGTCCCGCCCACATTCAGCTTAAGCCTCGCCCATTCCAAGTACCCTTAATACAGAAAATTTCATTTGTTGAACAGATACAGATAGTGTGTACTTGCTCATCCCTACTAATTATATACTGCAGAAGTCATATATTCAAATTCCAACCAAAATATAGACACTTCTGTGGTAAACAAGAAAAAGCTAGTGCCACCGGTGATGTGTGGATCGATCCTGAAGTATCGATATTTCTGATACCAATGTCTCCTGCTCTAGGATCGATACTCATATAAAAGGATCGATATCCAAACTCAGTCATTTGGAGCGAGTGTGTATTTTATCATAAGTATCTTACTGTCACCAGGATGGTCTAATTATACTCGGTTGATAGGAACTACTTTTCCTTCCGCCTGTCAAAGTCATGCTTGCCCTACGGCTCTGTGACAGAGCTTCTTTGAAGTGAGCCGCTGCAGCCCTTTTCATTTCCCGCGATTGAATACTGACTATGGCTGACTGTAAAAACAGTCACGTCTGGCTGTATTTTAGCTGTGAAGGTAATAATGTGATATGTGAATCATGTGACTTGACAGTGAAACACTTTGGCAACACTGCAAACTTTGCTAAACACCTGAGATTAAGTCAAAATCATATAATAATGTTATGAAGCGGCAGTTCTGAGCAGGATATTTTTATTGTAATAAAAGAATATGACAGTAGTTTGATGTCTTGTCATTATGCAGCTATTATTTTGAATTGGTAAGCCTACAGCCTACTTCTTATTTCTCTCTCTGAAATACAGAAACGGGAGAGGGAGGTCACATTAAAAGATAGAAATAAAATCTGTAAAAAGTATTGGTATTGGTATCGTTATCTGCAATACCAGCCTGGGTTGTACTTGGTATTGGATCGTATAGGAATTAAGTGGTATCGTACATCACTAGCCACCGGTAGAAAGAGTTCCTGACAAGAGCCTTAAGGCCCTTTCAGATATGATGCAATATGTACTGTACTAGCTGCTGGGTTCAGTGCAAAAGTTCAAATGTTTTGAACCTTGACTGTGGCGTGTGTGAATTGCAAAGAGCTGCATTGCACGTATCGTTACACAGCAACAAAAAAAAAACACCTTGGTGCAGTAGAAGCCACTGAAGATAATGGATTAATAGCGCAGCAGTGCTGTTTTTTGTGGTGTGTCTGAAAGGCCCTTTATACATGTGAACTGAAACAAACTTGGAATTTAAATCCTCTTTACTTGAAATGTTTAAATGCGGTTAATTTGTTTGAACTTGAAACTGTGAGTCAGAATAATGCAGAATTGCATGTCGGTTAGACAAGTGAAGAGATGTTTTCTTGCATTGAAAAAGTAAAATAATCATTTGTTTTAACTCAAAGTATGAAGTTGAAACAAGTTATAAAAGTGAGGTCACCTAAAAAAAACTTGAGACAACTAGAACACTGTAATTATATCAACGTTAAACCTGCAATTTTTTGTGAAATGCAATTCAATGGGAACTTGACAATCAAGACAAAGAAAATGTTGTTACTTCACTTGCTCGAAGCTTCCCTGTGCAGCATGATGGATTTCTAGAGTTTGACACTAAAGGCTGTTTTCACATTCTCTGTGCTCACCTTCACTCTCAGTTTAAGGCCTGTATGTGTGAGCAGGATTTTGTGACATCACATGTAGTTTAAAATTCCATCATGATCCAACACAACAATACACAAGTGTGACGTGGGATCATGAAGCCTCCAGCGCACTTACACTAAGCATGGACTTTTGAGTCAGGTAGGAGACATCTTGAATCTAGTAGTTAAAATGTAAATATGTACATATTCATAGATTTTGGACATCTGCAGTGAGGAACAAGGAGAGGATGGAGTTATTCGGATCTGTAACTAGGTAACTTTTTTTTGTGGAGTTTGTTGTTATGTTAATTTTACGTTAACCTTACAATCATTTTGTCATGATCCTGTCTGTTTATCCTGTCTTTAGTCTTGGTTCTTGTGTTCATTATTTCTGGTCTGTCTTAGTCCTTAGT
>JAPMOB010222934.1:0-26543 GCA_029875015.1 Lepomis gibbosus | reverse complement strand
TTAGATCATTTCCCACGGCACACCTGACGATCTCTCACGGCACACTAGTGTGCCGCGGCACACTGGTTGAAAATCACTGGTTTAGGGCATAGAGGAACTCTAAGCAGTCAGTTGACAAAGTGCTTCTATAAAAACACCATTAAGACTGGAAGCTGGATGGAACACCAGATGCTTTTTTGAAACTAATCACAGCACTTTGTTTTTCATTTAGAGATACATTTGCCTTATAGTACCCAAACAAACAATAAAGATTTTATTGCATCAATGTGTTCATGGCATAAACAACAATCACCTGCAGCAACTTCTGTGAAATAAATTAGAGGTCTTGCTCAAAACCTCTGTCTTCATCTTTCCTAATGTGTTTTCTCTTGCTTTTTCTAGCACGAAGATAACCGCATGGATATCAGAGAATATGTGATAGCCTTATCTGTCGTATGCAGACCTGCCAAAACTCTGGAAACGATGAAATTGGCCTTCAAGGTATGTTCTGTTTCAAGCTTTTGTGCTTATCTAACCAGCAGGCAGAATAGAGGGTTCTGCGCTTGCTTAGGATCAGCGTGACATTTGCTACCTTAAAATGCCGCCCGGGTCTTTGTTTTGTGTTTTGCATAATTAAAAGTAATGGGAGTTCTTTCCATCATTAGTGCGTAGCATACTCACACATGTTTACAGTTTTTCTTCCTCCATGTTCATGCTCAGATCCGCATTGCATAACATCCGATGAAATGTGCAGTCATGGGTTATAATTGCAGCATGTCTGTTGTCTTAGCTCAGGTTTCATCTTCTTGTTCTCCCTTGGATTGCGTCTCATAATTCTTCAAGTTGAGCACTTCTGTGAACTTAGAACTCATGAAACCCATTTAGCACATATTTGTTATTTGTTAAACCACCAATTTTTAAAAAGGGAACCCACTTAACACTGTAACTGGCTCTTAAGCTGACAACTCTGTCAGAGTGGAAAACCGGCGAAGTCAAAGAGATGACATCTGCATTTCTTCCCTGTCATATCCAGATGTTTGAGGCAGAGGAGGACGGTGCCATCACAGAGATGGAGTTGGCAGTTATTCTGAAGACGGCTTTAGGAGTGACTCACCTCAGCGTGTCACGTCTGTTTACTGCCATTGACGCTGAAGACACAGGGAAGATCACATTTGGTAAGTGACTAAGTAAAATAAACCAGGCCTGATCACTGATTGTCCTAAATATTTCTTAATCGAATCATTGTTTTGAAATTTGCTTGGTCATCAGTAGTGTTCTTTCCTGCCTTTTTTTTTCACCCTCTCACATTGAGCAGTACCTTCAACCACCAGGCCACTTCAGATTTAAGTGCAGTCTTGTCTCTGGGCAATTTTTAATATAACATTTTGTCTAATGTTGCCTTTGTCTCTGGTGCCCTCTTGTGGTCGTTCCACAGACAAGTTCAGAAGCTTTGTGGAGCAGCACCAAGACTTTTCTGAGGAGTACCTGTACACAGAAAACTCAGACCTCCACAGCAGTCCCTGCCACGGTCACCAAACAAAGCCCAGCCTGGCTACCCCGAACCTGCAAGGCACTGCCACCACCAAAACAGCCAACGGTATCTGCCCTGACTTCAGCCCCAACGACCATGGCGCAGTAGATGGACTCCTCAAGAAACACAACTAAAAGGGTTTAAAAATGTAGTGGGAGAAAACTAACACCTCTCCTGGTGAGAGGGTGTTATGGTGACTGGGGGGGGGTTGGAGGTTAGTTACTTGTTGGAATTGTAAGGGACTACATTTCAGTAAATATAACTACAAAAATGAAGAGGTTTACCTAACCCTTTTTTATTCGTATTGTGTCCATGAAATTCCTGAGGTTATTTTCAGCCTGCTAACAGTTTATTTTGTTATAAATTACTTTTTTTATTTTTTTTCATAGCAGAAATCATCAAAATGCCAAACACTGGCTTTTTAAAAATACAATACTTGAAGGGCAAGCACTTATAAAAAGTCCTGGGGCAAATGTTTATTTGAATTGTTTTACTTTTCCCTCCAACATAGTACTAACTGTGCATGTTTTTTTTACATGAGGGGAGGAAGAAAAAACAGTGAAGACACCTAATTCTTAGTGAAGTCAGTGTCCAATTCTCTTTTATTTGTTAACTTTTATGTGTTTTCTTTCTTTAATGGTAGCTGCCTTTTTTTTAACTGAAAGTGCAGAATGCATGGGCTCATGTCATTTTGAGCAGTGCTAAGGATTATTTATCTAAAGAATGAAGGCCTGAGGGCACCAGTGACAATTGCGTGACTACTAGCTTAGCTACAGTAGCCACATTTGAGGTGAACTCAGGTGTCTGTGAGTCATAATTGCTATGAGCCTGTTACATATATATGAATATATTTGATTTAGCTCAGGGTTCAGTGACAAAAATGAAAAATTTAAATTGTATGATGTCATCATTTTTGATGCTCACTGGGTTATGTGCATGTTTTGTTTTTTGTTTTTTTCTTATGACATCAGTACCCTTCTGCCCAGTTATTCTTAATTCAAATTCACTTCACCAATGTTATTTCTTTCAGGTTGGCAAATTCAAGTGTCTTTTTTTTAGTGTTGAAATTACAAAATGTGGACCAAAAATGCATTGGGTGGTTTAATGTCACCTGTCATGTTTGTAATGTCAGTAGTGTAATGGCTGTAAAGAATGGGAAATTCACAATGTGTGGCCATTGAAAGCACATTCAGTTAGCTGGCTTTGTTGGGTATTCTAAAGGCGAGGTCATACCACTACCCTTAGTGCTCTACACTGTTACATTTTGAATCATTCCTACATTTTCCACAGCATCAGTCTGTCTAAAATCCCTACTGTTGCACTATACGTGTAGGAAGGATATAATACATACACTTTGGCCCTTCCCCTACTCACAGGTAAAATTGACCTTCGTGCTATGTTTCAGATATGCATGGGAGAAACTATGTTTTTAAAGTGATCTACCTTTGACACTGATGCAGCCTGTGGCCATGACATGTTTAAAATGATTAAACACATTTTATATCAAATCAAACTAAAATGAAGGAATATTTAAGATACATTTTATTTAAAATCAGGCAAATAGTAAAGCTATTCATTAGTATTCTGTGGCCTTTAAATGATTGATTTTAGGAAATGGTTACCTTGATTGATACTGGAAAGAAAGTTGTATTAAGACATCTTGTATTAAGAATTAGTAATTCTCCCCCTGACATTGTGTATTGTGTTAAGTGCAGTAGTGTTTCTTTTTTTTTTGTCTGATTTTAATTTAAGAAACTTAATCTAAAATTACAATCAACTTTTGGATGTGTTGACAACAATGTTTTACACACTAATGCTCATTTCAATCATTTTATTGGCTGGTATGGGTCTTTCTCTTTCTGGAAGCACGCAACATAACTGAACGCTTAAAACACACACACACACACACAATGAAAGTTAGATTAAGCTGCATAGTGATTTACATGATTTACATCATGTAATTTTATATGACAACTAATTGTTAAAGGGAATACCTGTCCTGATTGCCAGTTGAAATCAAACTTACAAAAATCTATAGCCAGTTATACTGTGTGTTCATGGTTTGGTTCTGTTGACTTTTGGTTATGGATATCACATAAGGATTTACAACTAAAGTTTTGTTTTTTTATTCCATAAGTTTGTGTCGTTGAGCCTTGCATTTCCACCACATTCATGACCATGCATACTGTACATCGCCGTTATAGCTTTCAGTGAAGCAATATTTCACATCTCTTAAGCCTTCTTAAGATGTATGCTTTTGAAGAGTTCTGATATGTATTTTGAATATTCCAAATGCAGGACATTTCGTGAATTTTTGATATACGTATGTGAATGATTTTTATTTTCACTGCCATGACAAAGATCTGTGATCTTCTCTCCTCTGCAGATTGTATTGATGGTGAAAAATGAGCCGCATTTTTTTTTTCTTTGTATAATACTGCAGTTGTTTTGTGCTGTATTCCTCCTAAACAGTGAAAAGTTTTATTGTTGTTATATTATTACCGTTATCGCTGAGATGACTGCTTAGAAACAAAATGCAGATTTCTTATGGAAACCGATAGCCTTGAATCTATAGAATTTTTATGCTAAAAAAGAGAATGTATAGACAATCTTGTCACAATCAGAAGCTACTCAAAGCGCTGATCTCCAGTGGACATTTTACAAAGAAATCATGGTTTTCAAATGTACTTGTTTTTATCCCATTTGAACCCTCTCTCCATTGACTTTTTTATGTTACATGTTTAAGGTGTGCAGGTTGATATAGGCAAACGTGTGAGTGTGTATGGCCTTGAGGTGATGTCTGCCACCACATGACGGGCCGCACAGCACAAACACTGCAGACGCACATATAAACTAACATGTTAAATCACAATCTTTTAGTATTCCCCCTTTACTACTTTTTAAATGATACGTTTTTGTGCTTGCACTTTAGATTATTTTCTTTCATTTTTGAAGAAATATCACATTGCTGTAAAGCATGATGAGTTTGTAGGTTACAGTATTGTAGCTCAATTTTGTAATTATGAATAGGTTTTGAATTCGTAAATTTGCTGCAGTAATGGGAGCACAGAGGATATTTGGGATCACACATTAAAGAAAGCTGCCCCTTGCCCCACATTTTGTTTTTGTACTGTAAGAAAGAGTTTGCTTAGTGTAAACCCTGTTTTTTTTACCTACTTTTCGGCTTTGTCTCAGGATTGTGGAAATTGTGTATGTTGAAATTACTTTGTAAACGTGCAAGATAAGGTACAGATTTGAATGACTTAAATAGTTTGCACAGTGGAATGGATAAGTGTTACTCCTAAGTGATGTGATTTTACAACAGGTGGCTAATTATGCAGATCACTCTGCATGTATGAGGGGAAACCATACAGGTTTTTTTTTTTTCGTACATAGATGGGAAACCTATAAGTGAAACAAAGAATTGATATTCTAAAACTGACCCGGAATGAAATGTTATTGAGCCACTGTAACTCATCATGCAGTTTTGTTTTTTTGAAACAGAAATGTCCATGTGAAGGTCTAATGGATGTTATATTTCATCAGCAAGTAAAGTATGTACATTAATATATAATCAACATTTACATTCAGAACAATTCCACACTGGGGCTGTATGGAAATACTGTGTTCATTTATTTTCCACACTTGTTTCACTTCCCTTTACTTTAAATACCTCTGTAGAGGTGAATCTCATTTTCCTACTTGCTGTCAGTCAGAAAATGTAAACCTGCAAGAGATAAACTTGTATTTATGCTACTGCTGCCTGCTTATAACAGTTTGTCCAGCAGTGAGCCTAAGACGAAAGACTTGTGTACTCTAACAGAGCGATAGTGTCTTTCTGATGGCTCATTGTCTGTGGACCAAGAAACTGAGCTCTGTTTTCTCTGTGGCTTTACTTCTTGTCTTTTTCTATACTCAACAGGTTTTATTTTATTAATGCATTTTGATGATGAAGAGTCATTACCGCAAGCTACTTTGAATTTGTCTGTTCAGGACTGCTATGATATAACTTGTTAATGTGACTCTTGGATTGAATAAAAAAAAAAAAGAAATGTAAACAGGCAGTTGCGTCACTGTCACAGTGGTAATTGATAATGTGTATGTTTGGTACCATGATATAGAGATGGAATGGGTTGTGTGAGTGTATTGGAACACGGTCAGAAAGTGCTCAAATTTAAATAGATTTTTCATGGGCATAGTTTAGTTTCACTGGATTCAACTTAAAGCACGCATTCTTCATTGACTTGAAGTTGTATGATGCTTGCTGATA
The DNA here is from genome assembly GCA_029875015.1 of Lepomis gibbosus. Taxonomy (NCBI): domain Eukaryota; kingdom Metazoa; phylum Chordata; class Actinopteri; order Centrarchiformes; family Centrarchidae; genus Lepomis; species Lepomis gibbosus. Next base: position 20,763 of record JAPMOB010222934.1, on the reverse strand, counting down.
TGAAACAAACAAGCATGTTAAACTAAATCCCCTTCCTTACCTGTTGGCTTACAGCATAAATGTCTCCCTCTTGAGGTAACATAGTGGCTGTGCAGTCTTGTACAATTACATCAGATTAACTAAGTTTTTCATATAATTACAGTCTTTCAAATAGCTCTTCTGTACATAAGTCCTATTTCATGAGCTGCCATAGTAGTGTGGATCAGTCTACTTTGGTCCAGTCTGAAATATCTTTGTTGGTTAGTCATGAAGGAGGAATCCTCCAACTTTTCTTCAAGAGCCATGATGAAAGGTTTACTTATCCTGAGAAATATCTCAACATCTACTACATTGGATTGGTATAGAATTCTGTACATAGATTTATGGTTCCCAGTTCATGTATGTAACTTTGGTCTTCATCTGACTTTTCCTCTAAGGCCACGAGTGTTCCTGTTTGTGGTTTTAAGTGAAATGTATTGACCACTATTGGAATGGATTTCTATAAAGTCAAGTACAGATGTTCCTCTCGTTATGTAGTAACTTTGATGTTCCTTTAACTTTTCCCCTAGCCCTGACCAGTTATTTGGTTTATGACAAAATACCTGCAAAAGTAAAATCATTCCTCAGCTACTTTGTGTTAAATGCTTATTAGCAAAAGTTTAAATGTTAATTTGCTTATCTGAGATGGTGAACATGGTAAACATAACTGCTAGACATCACCATGTTAGCACTGGCATTGTGAGTGTGTTGCCATTCCAGAGCTGCTTCCATGTAAGCCTTAATTCAGTCTATTAAATCAACTACTCAATAAGTGTATATAAGGATTACTAATATTGCCTTGTGTGGAACAGTCAATTAGCTGCTTTCATTAGTGGCGTGTAACTTGAAACAGATTGCTCATGGTGTTTTCCCCATAGCTCCACGGACAATACAGTGCATGTTCAAAGTGAGCACTTACTCATGAAATCAAGAACTATCCTCCCTTGCAGATGTTATTCAACTTCATTTATTACTGAATGAGACTCCATCAAGAGTACCCACAGCTGCTCAGAAAGTAAAATGTTAGCCTGTGTTTGGGGGCAAACGTTTAATTGTCTGGAATCAGTTAAGACTCAATAGGACAAAGAATTTGTCCTCATTCAGCTTGTATGTCTTGTTTTTCATCCTGCATGAGTAAACAGAGAAAGCAAGACAGGTGGAAGAACAGCATGTGGTAGTCCACTGGTACTCAGGGGTGTAGCAAAAAAAAAAACAACCCCTCTATAAAGGTGTGCTCTATAGGCCATTTCTGTATCCACAGGTATACATTCTTGTACTTCTTAAAACGAAAAAGAAATTCCCAGGGCGACGTGGAATATCGTAGCATCTATTGTATGTGCTTGTCACTTATTTTGCCATTTTTGTCCTTATACCATTGCCATCCATTTCCCTCTCCTGTGCCCTCTACTACTCCCACCTCCCCTTGCATCTGAGCCTCAGCTGTTGCATTTATGAAAACAAGACACTCGATTATGTGCAACTCATCTTTGTTTGAGCCCCATCAGAAACCTCATACATCCAGGGTGGCTCACATCGACCCAACAATTTCTGATATGAGGCCTGTGGCTTGATGGATGTTTGTTTTAAAGGTGTGTGTTGTGGTGGCTGTGGTGTTAGTGTTGGTGTTTGGGATTAGTGACCAATTGATCATTACAATTGGCTTGGAACAACAAGCTGCCGTTGTGGACATGAGAGTCATAAATCTGTCCGTGGGGAGCGGGCTGATTGTGTTATTTGATGTCCCAGTCCTGTTTTGGTTGACTTTGACCGAGAGAGGTCTAGGTGTCAGGGCTGATTGTGTTTAGGCCTGTGGGACATCACAGGTAATGAGATTTCTGCCTACAGGGTGGGTGGGTCGTTGGGGTCTATTGAGGGGTGGAGCAAGGAAAAGAAAAAGGGCAACTGGTTTCATTGAAAGTGGCAACGAGGGCCAAGTGGATTTAAAGGTTCTAAAAACATATTATCTTAATCAGCGTACATGTGATGGGATCCTGCGTGAACACTAAATTACATGCCAAAGTATTTGTGCGTTTGTTTATGCTCTTTTAACTGGTTTGAAGAGGGTGGAGCTTGAGTGGGTGAGCTAATGCCACTTATTAAGATGAATCCATCAGCATTTAGCAATATTTGAGGTAGAATAAGTTGCTTAGCCTGCCAGGACAGAAATCTGAGCAAACCACGGCCACAAAGTCCTGATGAGGTAGATTGTTTTTAAAACTTTATTCATAAATAGATGTCAAGTTTTCTTTGGGCTTTGAATGACTTGTTTTCACATCTTTGCTTGCAGTGTTTAAGGCTGAAGACATAATGTCACAAAAAACATCTTTTTGCTTTGATTTTTTACTGTGCCTCAATTACACACATCACTTCTTGTTAACACTTAAACAAAGAAGATTTAGCCACAACTGCCTCACTATTGTACAACCTACAGGGTTTAACAGTAGAATGGATGCAGAAGGCGAAAAAAGATCACAATGCGCTGCCATTATATACAACTTACTATATATAGAGATGCTGGAGGTGTTCATAGAAGGCTTCCACACAGAAAGAAAAGTCATCCAGGAAAAATGCTTAAATCAGGTGAGGAAATATGCAGCAATAATGGGAGAGAGAGGAGGAGGAACAGGAGAAGGGAGGGCGGCGATAAGGGTGGGGGGGCTGTTGATTGTTTCTCATACAAGAGTGGTATCGCAGACGGATCTCTATACCAGACCACAGGGTACTCTGGGCTCTGTGTGTCTGTCACTGGAGCCAAGGAGTGTGGGAGGTCTTTTGACAACTCTTCATACATTACCAGTTCCTGTCTTTTTTTCCTCACCTCGTGTCTTACTGTCACTCTGTCTCTTACTGTCATTTTTTCTTTTGGTTTCGGTAAACATATTTTTGCTTCAATCAGGGTCCCAGTCTAACTTATCAATGACACTCTGCGTAAATATGGTCAGCATCAGTTTGCATTGCACTGAAGAACATCAGCGCATCTGGAATTAAATTGTCCAAACTGACAACCAGAGCAGCTTTCAAGGAATTGATTTTTCAAAGGTGAGTGTTTTATTTCGTAGAAAAAATATTTTTAATTATAATTAAATTATTAGAAACGTAATTGTATTTGTAATAATATAGAATTTGGCTGTAACCTATGGTTTTATCTGTTGTTTTATGGTGAGAGGAATACATTACATTGAATTTGTCGTAAACGTTTTAACAATAAAGTGGAGTAAGAACGGTTGGAATGATGATACAGTTTGAGAGACTGGGTTGTTACAATTGTTTAATGTTAAAAAATTAGCCTTACAGAAGATGATGGATGTCCAGTTTTCAACAACAATTCTTAGAAAAGTACTCTGTTATGGCAAAATAATGCACATTTTCTTTTGAAGATATTTTTTCACAATCACTTTCTTATAGCTAAGAAATAAAGCAGGTCTAATACTGATCATGTATTAATTTCTAATAGATGATTCAAGTGAAAAGTCCTTAATGGAAATCTGAAATAAATCTGGTGGACAACATGTTGTGGTGAGACAGGGTGATTAGACACAGGGTGAAATCTGTCAGCAAAATGGCGATCAACAAGTGTGAAATGAAATGAGCACACCATGATGACCTTGTAGAGACACTGTCCCACAGCCCCTCTTGTTGCCCTCAGCCTGGATCCCATCACTCTCTGTTGCTTTTTCTCCACTGTCTTGCTTTTTTTGTATTTCATATAATTTCAACTTGAAAAAATAAATGTATTAAATTATACAACAACCCATGCATTTTATGTATTTCCCTCTCACACCGTCTGCATAATGTTTTTTTCTTAAAATGTCATATTTGTCCATGTTGCTTCAGTGTTTAATTTTTAATTTTTTTTTTTACAGTTTAATTGAATTTTCTGTTGTTGTATTTTACAGTGATAACCCAGTTTCTCAAACAGGGAATAATAAAGTTTTATCTTGTGTTTTACTCACTCAAGACTCTTCAGCTGCACCTGCCTTCTTTCCTCTCCCACAACCAACCGGCATTCCGCTCCCGTAGGCTGTGCACCCCTCCATGCTGACAGAGAGAGTCCCTGTCGGCCTGATGTCCTCAGTTGTAGCCCCGGAAAAACCCACCTCTAATACCATGGGCCCCAAAGAGGTCAGTGCAGATCTGACACAATTGTAGTCGATTACTGGCATGCCATACAGTCTGATAAAGACAACCTAATTGAATCTCAACATGATGCAAGCTTCTTAATTAAGTGCATTTCTCTCTAACTTGGTCTGTCTGACTCAATTTATGCTAAACCATAAAAGAACCATAATGGTAACGAAAGCCACCTTTTATGAAAGGTAAAATTGACTGAAACATAATTTTAACCCTTTACAATTTACTTAACTTACTCCGAAGACAAAATATGTTTGTATGTGTAAATGTGATCTATCTGTTGTACTTGTCTGTCGTTCAATCATACATGTCTATCTACTTCATCTGTCTTTATTTACAACAACTTATCGTATGTGCAAGATTGTACAGAGAAAATTGATAGTAGATGTAAGTTGCTCCTGTCTGACCTTTTGGAGAGAGATATACAATCAAAGTGTACTTTAGTATGTTTAAGGTATTGATTGAATATTAATTTAGTGGCTTCTGACTCTTTAGGTGGAGCTGATCTTGGTGAAGGAGCAGAATGGGGTTCAGTTCACCTCAACCACCTTAGTGGCTCCAACTCCTTCTCAGACCAACCACAGTGGGGAGGAGGAGAGGGAGACCTGGGGGAAGAAAATCGACTTCCTCCTGTCTGTGATCGGATTTGCTGTGGACCTCGCCAATGTCTGGAGATTCCCATACCTCTGCTATAAGAACGGCGGAGGTGAGATGGATTAAAAGACTGAGGGGGGCGTAAGCTGATGTTGGCCCATGTGAAAAGGGTCCCTATGTATACAGAAGGGAAGGGAAAGCAAGGTATACAATCCTCCTCTCCTAAGAGTGTAGGGAAGGAAGGACTTGAAGGTCTGATTTGTGTGTGGTTTTATTGAAATGAAAGATGGGGAGAACAGATAGAAATATATAATTAAAGAATTCATTCACACACATTTGCATACTGTATATTTTCACCTGCATGCACTATATGGACAATGAGTGTCTGTCTTTTCTCAGTCACCCTTGTGTTGTAGGTTAGGTTAATATAATTAAGCTAGAAAATTCAATTAAGTTCCTAGCTTGTAATCGCCTATTTAACTAATTAATTATCAGATATCACTATGGTGCTATTCAATTACAAAAAGGTCAATTTTATAATCAATATGCAATCAATTATTTTCTCCTGAAATGCATGTGTATAGCATTTTGGAATGTGACATTTCATCTAGAGATGTTTTACCTGTCTCTGTGTGTGCAGGTGCGTTCCTGGTGCCATACCTGTTCTTCATGGTGATAGCAGGCATGCCTCTCTTCTACATGGAGCTGGCTCTGGGGCAGTACAACAGAGAGGGGGCAGCAGGAGTCTGGAAAATCTGTCCCATATTTAAAGGTAGGAAGTGGCGTCATAGGACACAAATTCGGATACAGACGGACATATGCTCATACTGGAGGATATACACATGCAAATGACCCTTTCTTGATATCTGCATGTCTTCTTAAAAATGCTTGCACATGTATATAAGATCTTTCTATTGTGGTGTGAGTCCATTTGTCCATCTGCCTGCATGCCTGTCTGTCTGATTATACTTCATTTAAAGGTCATATTATGCTTTTGGGCTTTTTTTCCTTTTCTTTATTGACTTATTTATCTTTTTTGTGCATATAATGGGTTTGCAAAGTGAAAAAGCCCAAAGTCCACCCTAAAAGGCATTCCCATCTCCCACAGAACTGCCTGAAAATAGTTTGATTGTAGTCCAGCCTTAACTTCCATAACCTATTTGCGTTACTTTGTACCACGTCATAATGCTCGCTTAATGGCCAGTACAGCAAACCTTCAAAAACACTGATGGAGTAACACACTTAGCTGCAGCACACACGGTGACAAGATGTCCGCCCACTACCTCCCCTCAACCCCAGCCTCCCTATCAAACGTTAGGCAGTGAATAAAAAAATAAAAAGTTGTTGCTGTGATGTAGAGACAGTGCACAGTTAAAACCTTATGTATGAAAGATCAATTTGTTACAAATTACTAACTTACCACTCTGAAACTCTTGCTCCAGTCTAGGTTGCGAAGCTGATTCGCAAACATGCACAGCTTAACCAAAGCTGTGGTTGCCGGCTTGTCAGGACCCGCCCTACTCTGCTTCTGATTGGCTAATGGCTTACCTAGGTACTGCACGTGCATGCATGTGCAACTCCCAACAAAGATCAAATAGAAGTGAGATGCTTCGGTCTGTAACTAAAACGGACTGTTCAAAACACAAGGTTAAAAGAGGTGCTGCAGTAATGTGCAGTATGACCACAATATTGTGTTTTTTGAAAACATATTAGGCTATTCTGGTAATACTCCTAAATAAAATGATCAACCTGAAAATGAGCATAAAATGACCACTTTAATATCTGCATGTCTTTCTGTCTGCTTGTCTGCCTACATGCCTGTCTGTCCACATGCCAGTCGCTTTTGTCTGCTTGTCTCTGCCATTGAGCAACGACAGGCATTGTTTATCCTCCCCAGAGCATCAGGTTTTGTTGGCACTCAGATGGAAAGCAAATGAAAATTGGGCTTTTAGACTCTCGGCCTGATTGTCCAAATCCTTCTGTCAAGTAGTGGCAGGAAACACTGGCTGACACTCTGTGGGGATACTTTTCAACACATCGATAAGCAAAGCGCAGTTTAGGAGAATGTCATCCAAACATACACTAATGGAGAAACAAACATTAAGACCGATTCACATTTCTAAACAAAGTCATATGTTGAAAATATAATACACATTGTTTAGTGCAACTTTTTATGCTTTTACAAACGGTGACTCGTGTGTTTTTATCCATCTCCATCTTTGTACTGTATTTTCTGCTCTGATATGGATATATTTATTGTGAAATGTCATAGTTTCACCAGAATCCATACTTAACACTTCACTATAAATATAAAGAATAAACAAAAATACACACTCAAATACCTTTGTTACCAGCAGTGTATCTATTGCTTCCCAGTATAATGCCGTACCACTGTCATTTGTTACATCATGTCCTCGTTCTCGGTCTGAAGGTGGCCCACAGTCCAAACGTGCGCCTTCATGTGTTTCTGTGCCTCTGAGCGTGCCTGTGTGTGAACATGTGCCGTCTGTCAGGGAGCACACTGAGTAGGTTGACGTTCTAATCACACGCTTCACTCTCTCTTTCTCTGTCTCTCAGCGGGAGGATAACAGTAATTATTCAAATACACACATACACATGCCCATATTGACAGTAATTATTCTGATCAACAAGCTGGTTTCCTCTCAAGATCAATGCATGTAAAGAAAATGACTGAGAGCGGGAGACAGAGAGAGATAACATGGCCGCATGTGGCGCTAATAAGCGGCATCACTCCCTGGGCAAATATCACATCCACATTACAAAAGAATCAATAAGGCACACTTGTGGCCATGCCTCTTGGCAAAGGTTAACTGTTAAATTCAGCCTTAGAAGAGTGGACACTGTTTCAGATTTATAGAAAGGGTAGATGTGTTGATAATTAAGCCGTGAAGAGGCAATCTTTAGAAGTTGGTGAATCTGAAGGGTTTTTAAATAAAAGTGAAAAAGAAAATGTCTGCTAAATAAATAATGTCTGATTTTCCTTATTTTTGTGAAATATTGGATAAATGTACCTCATTGGTCCTCAAACAGTTATTTATATCCCTCTGAAATGTTGTGGAGTAAAAGTAAAAAGTACAAAAGTGCAAGAAACTCAAAATTAGTACAGTACTTCAGTACGTGTACAGTTACTGTCCACCAATGGACATTTCTGCAGCTATGGAAGTCAGCCAAAGCTGTACTCTGCAATTCAAACAGGGCAAAGGACCAATGGGATGTTAGAGTCCACTGAGGTGCCCTATTTCAATATGTCAGGTGTTAATTAGGTGTCAGCATAACCAATTTCATCTCTTCTTTTGATCTCTCTCTCTGTCTTTAATGCCAATATATATGAATTATTTGTGTCCTCCTAACAGGTGTAGGCTTTACAGTAATCCTCATTTCCCTCTACGTTGGTTTCTACTATAATGTCATCATCTCCTGGGCGCTGTTCTACCTCTTCTCCTCGTTCACCAGTGAGCTACCGTGGGTCCACTGCAACAACACCTGGAACAGTCCTAACTGCTCCGACTGGGCTGACAACAGTTCAGTCAGTGATATTTACAAATCCACCCCTGCTCAGGAGTACTTTGAGTAAGTTGGCCTGAACCAAGGCTCTAACATTTAGCTATTAATATTTGTTGACAGTTATAGAGTTGCAATTAAAATATGCAATTACCGGCACTTAGATTTATAGTCAGTTTGGAGCCCCACCATGCTCTTGAAAATATTTAGTTATATAACAATTTAGCATTATATTTTAGAGGGTCATGTGATTTTTTTTTATTTTTAACCCTCTGCATTTAAATGGTATTATAAGGAGATGTGTATTAGTGTCTGACTCTGGGAAAGTGGGGAAAATTCTATTCCCAAATCAAGTGAAGTGAATCTAGATGTTAATACTTTCAAGTTACTGAGTGAAACTGTTATTATAAATGATCAAATAACATAATTGTGATTTTATAAGCAACCATGAATTGAGAGAATCATTGATTGGGTCTCTTTTTCCAAACTTTTTTCGAGTGGAGGCCTACGGTCTCAGACCTTAAAAACCTCTAATCTATTTTTTGTTGAGTTTGATTGACCTACTGCAAATAATGAAACTTTAAAGTCACTGCCGTTGAAAGCCAACATACTTCATATATATATATATCCAACTACTAAAACATGTGTGTCTTGCTTTGGCTGAGCTTGAGCTTGAGCTGTGTGATGGTGGGGAGGTGGTTTGACGCTCTACAGACAAACTGATGTTACTGTAATTACTATCAGCTGTTTGTCTAGATTTAGTAATGTCTTGGAATAGCTAATTATGAATAATTAAAGAAAGTATAAAATATTCAAAAATGAACATCAGGTATATTTTCCTCAAAATGGATCCAGAGTTTGGCTGCATTTAGCTGATGTACCCTCCCGCCGTGTGAAGCCAACCAGGTGTCTCCAGTTCCAAGAGTTCTGTTGTGACTGTTGAGGCGTTCCATCCATGCCAGTTGAAATGGTAGTGTGCTATTTACACAGAACCACCTGTAGACAATTTAACCAGATCAGTTGAACATCGGCTGATCTCATCTCAGGCTGTTTCTGAAATGATCTCAATCAAGATGTCAGCAAGGTTCAGTGATAATATAGTTTTTCATGTAACGCCTGAAATCCAACCTTACAGAAAGCAACATAAAAGTATACTTAAAACAAATTATACCAAATCTGCTCCATTGGCATTGCAGTTTTCCCATGTTGGCAGGCTGTCATGATCTTTGAGACCTTTTAAGTTACTATAATGAAACATTTTACATCATTTGTTACAGATTTGCTACTAGTTCATTTAGTATCTACCTGGCTAGATTACCCGGGAACGCTTGTCACTGATGAACCCCAGATCAGCATCCAACAAGGCCAGGCATTGATTGTTAAGCCAGTTTTACGCAGAATATCAAGAGCAAGCTCCAAATCCATGATTAATCATGAATAATAATGTTGTTCAGTACAACTTTGTGAGAGTTGTACTGTTTTCCCACTTCCCCAGAGTCAAAAACTAATTGATGCCTTAGAACAGACCTTTTTTATGTATTCGGTGCAGTCCTTGAATTTATGACAAGTTTAGTTACAAACAAGGGAGAAAGTCCTAACAGTTACAGCTAACAATTGGCTTTTTCTCTGGTTGGTAATAATAGTTGAGTAGATGTTTGCTGTAGATGCTGGTGGATTGAAGTGATTTTACTTTGGAAAAAATCCATGAAATCACAGCATAGTTTAGCAGAAGAAGCAAGAGGAAATTGTTTAGCTGGCTGAAGTAGCTTATTGACAGTGAGAGAAAGGGCTCTTGCGTTTCCTTGTCCATTTGCAATGATAAAGTAGAAGGTGGTCTTGGCTTTGTTCCAAGCTTCCTTATAGGTTCTCACCTGTTCTTTGTAGGCTAGGCTTAAAGCCAATTATCCTGCTCGGATGCCCTAGTGGTGTAAACAATGGAGCTAGGGATGCACTGAATGTTCGGCCACCGAAATTAATCGGCCGGAAATAGTAATAATAGCACTTTCAGTGTTCGGCCTAATAAGTCAAAAGGCCAATTAAATTTTACGGAACAATTACATTGACTTGTCGGCAGTGTGGAAGCATTTTAAAGTGTCCAAGAAAGACGCAAAAATCGCTGTTTGAAGACACTGTTCTGCTGAATTGTCTCCTAGCACATCCACACCATCTGTGGCTAACTTCTTAGAAAAGGCAACAAACTATCTGATCCGCTTTGAGTGTTACTGTCACTCGTTTCTGAGAAGATGATTAAGCTAGCCGCACCTACATTTGAAATGCACGCGTATTTAACCCTTTATGGTAACTGAAACGGACCAGAGCAAGCTGACAGGCAGGTTAACAACTATGTCATTTTCTCTCTTTACAAAGACAAGTGTTGCAGTATGAGAGTCCTACCTGAAGAGAGGCTATGACTATTTAATTTATGCAGTGGTAAAAAAATGGCAAAAATGTGAATGTACTTGTTTGGTGTTTGGTGTTCAGTATACGGTATTTAGTATTCTGCAGATTTTTTCATTATATTCGGTTTTGGCTTTGGCCAAGAATTTTAATTTTGGTGCATCCCTAAATGGAGCTGTGTTTTTTGAGTTGGGCAAGATGATGTATCTGAGAGGAGTACATTATTTATAGGGGCCAAGTCATTGGATGTTGAGTTAGTGAAACGATAAATGAGCTCATCCATTAGAAAAGGAATATTATTGCTCTTGAGTTTCCTGTATGTGACGAGAGGGATGAAGTTAGTGTGAGGGAGCAGGGATTCTAGCATTGAAAAAGATAGCCATATGATTTGTTACTGTAAAATCCACGCCATGTAGGCTCGATGGAGAAATACCAGAGGAGCAGAGAAGGTATATGACCTTTAGCATGGAGATGTGTGCGTGTGTAGCGTAATTTAAGTGAGTGGAATAGATTACTGAACTCAGCAGCAAATGTGCATTGTTTAGAATCCACATGGATTTTCAGGTCACCAACTACCAAAATGGAATGGGGGTTCCGGGTCCAGGGGAACTTGGTTTTGTGGGTTTATGCTTATAGTCTTTTCCTACCCATCTGGATTTAGTAACTTGATTGGATTTTATGAGCTCAAAGAACAGGGACAGCAGTACCAGAGTTTGAGGCAGGGTGATATAAGGCAGGAATGTGAGAGTGTCATGCTATATAGGCCTTGCTGTATAGTGTAGAGTCAATTCAGTGTTTGTTAATTAAATACATGATCCTGGGTTGGTTTGGGTGATGACACATGGGTGATGTTGGAACCCTGGATTGGTTAGAGACCTGGGTTCAATTTCCCACTGTGACCCAATTGTGTCCCTGAGCAAGACATTTAAGCACTAGTTGCTCCAGAGGCATTCGACCTCTGACATATATACCAATTGTAAGTCACTTTGGATAAAAGTGTCAGCTAAATAAATAAATGTAAATGACAATCCTGTTTAAAAAGTTCCAGTCGGTTGAGGAATGAGGTTAAGTTTACAATGAGGGTAATTCTCCCTTCCTAAAATATCCCTTTGACCAAATGTGAAGCTAACATAAGCGGTTGAACTTCACATCACCTAAATATGGGTGATTACCTTTGTTTTTAACAAGAAACCAATGTCTCGCTCAAGGACAATGCTCACTCTCGTGAGCAAATCGTGAGTTGTTGCAGGAAGACGACAGAGGAAAAATCAGTCAGAGTTGGAGAGCGGAGTTTGTTGTGTTGGAGTAACATTGGAAATAAAGTCTTGATAGCAGTTCCTCTGTGTACGCAACAAACTCTTTCTTGGAACAACCCGCCTCTCACAAGATTTCAGAGCACGAATTGTCCTTGAGCGAGACTTCTGGTTCTTGTTAAAAACAAAAGGCGTCACCGGGTGTTATTTGTAGGGATCCTTTCCATGATGTTGTAGACATTTCGTGTAACTGTCTGAGCCTGTCAGTGGCTTTTTGTGGATGTAATTTTGACTGACACAATTGCCACGAAGGAATATGTTGCAGCCACTGCATCCGGTTTGCTGATGCTAGCCAAAATATGTGAACAAAAGGACCCAGGTTTAAACATACCATAATTATTATTTAAACACTATCCTGAAGGATTTGGTCTTAAAAGCAGGTTTTTGGTGGAAGGTCCTTAGGCTAATTCTCTGGTATTTGTTACAGTCCTCACAATATTTCAGAACTGCTCCTTTCACTTCAGGCCTCTGCCAAGAGAGTTCTTTGTAGGTGAGAATGTGCTGAATACTCTAAAAATGGTGACTCAGGAATGGCCATGGTTCTTATCAGAATATTGTCTTTCCCTAGACGAGGGGTGCTACACATCCAGGACAGTAGTGGTATTAATGATCTGGGCCGTCCACGCTGGCAGTTGACTTCCTGTCTAGGTGTAGTGATTGTTCTGCTCTACTTCAGTCTCTGGAAGGGAGTCAAGACCTCTGGCAAGGTAGGAAATGACACAGTAGCTGAGTTCCTTAACGTGAACACCACAAATGTACTAGAACTCTTATCCAAGAATCTTTAATTGATTCATAACACCATGTAAGCTTCCAAATTACTTTAAGAATGTGTGTAATAAGGAAATGCTTCATCTCCCAGTCCAGTTTAAATCCATCCAATGACTTGGATGGTGTGTGTGTGTGTGTGTGTGTGTGTGTGTGTACCTTGTGTGACCCTTTCAGGTTGTGTGGATCACAGCCACGATGCCCTACGTGGTCTTGACTGTGCTGCTGCTCCGCGGAGTCACTCTGCCTGGAGCCATCGATGGCATTAAGGCCTACCTCTCTGTTGACTTTCTGAGACTCTGTGACGCCAAGGTGAGTGTCGCGGGAGAAAGGGGGAAGAGGAGTGAGGTGAGGGTGGTGGGGGTATAGAAGATAAGAGGAAAAGGAAGCACAGGTAGATGACTTTGGCTGAAAGACACTTTAAAAGAATGCTTTGACATTTGAAGTGCTTTATCTAACATTAGCACTTAAAACAATGTGTAAAGAATCCTGAAAACTGAAAAAGCGGGGTTTCTCTAAAATGACTTGGCTTGTATCTTGTAACATGTAACTAACATTTTTCATTGACTTTATCATGCCAATGTGCTAAGCTAGACTTACAATAAGGCAAGTGTTAACATTAATTCATGTGGAAATAATAGGCAGGGCTTTGCTAGCAACAAGGAGTTACTGCTAAAGAGAAATCTTCTGCTTCCCAGCTCAACATCCTCATAATATGACATTTAAATTTATTCATTTAGCTGACATTTTTATCCAAAGCGACTTACAATTACTATATATGTCAGAGATCACACACCTAGGGGTTAAACGCCTTGCACAGGGACACACTGGTGGATATGTCACAGTAGGGAATTGAACCTGGGTTTCTCACAACAAAGGCATGTGTCTTATCCACTGCCCCCTCACCTCCTTTCAAAGAGCTTCTGTTTTCAACAAAGTTTTTCCCTACAACAAAGTTCAAAGTATGTTTCCCTGTTCAATATGTTGAAATCACCAAACTACAGCTTTAAAGCCTATTGATGTTAAACTCCTTGAATCCCATGCCCTCAAATTTCCAGGCAAGGCAGTTTTCTTGACGTTAGACACTGATATCACCACAGTGGCTATAGTGATTTTTACCATTCGAACTGCATTTGACACGCCGAACTTCCTTTGTTCTTTTGCAATGTGCACTGTGAAGACAGCCTTTATCACTCTTGAAGTGACACACATGCTGGGAACTTAAAGCCCTAGGAACAAAGGGATGAGCCCAAGAGAAAGAAAGGCAATATTGACATGTTTTTTTCAATGTTGACTGTGCGGTAATTGTTACTATTACATGCACAAGAAACCACAAACCACGGCATCAGTGAGCCCAAAACAAAAACAATAGAATTGGAATGGAGAACTGTAAGAAGATAGCAGAGAGCCAAGCTAAATTTAAAGGACATAAATTAAGGCAGGACAGGTGTGAGAAAGAGTATGCTCGGGTGACACGCAACAAACCCAGAAACAGCACACACTACACAACTATTGCCTGCTTTGCCTAGGCAAAATTAATCCTCTTTCATTTTGAAATGCAGGGTTGAATGACAAAGCCTGATTGTGGAACTATTCCTGTCAACTCAATTTATTTGGATTAATGCATAACATTTCAGATGTATTAATTGTCAGTTTCCCTTCATTGTATGATTTAGATCGATTTGGGAAAAAAATTTAACACAGTATTTGTTTTAAATTGTAAGTACCATTAGCAAGCCATTTCCTCCGGGAATAAAAAAAAAAGTGGAAAATTGTTTGTGTAACCTGGGTCAAATATTTTCCTCAACTGCACCAGATATCACATCTTTTAACAACGTATTATTTATCTTAACATCAGGCACTAAGAGCTAAATAAGTAAGCATGCAGGACGCAGTTATGGAGTATGAGAGAGAAAGCAAGAAGAAGAGAGATAGAGAGATGCATGGCAGCAATTGGAGAATTAGATTAGATAGATGCATGGAGCAGTAATTTGCAAAATTACCCCCCGTATTCACAAGCGTCTTTCATCTACTGCCGTTGAATGAGTTTCCTGCAATTATCCCTAATAATGGCTTTTTTCCTCTCCTGTGCCTTTTGTTTGCCGCTTCACACAAGTGTGCTTGTTCACTCGCTCCCCAGGTCTGGATTGAGGCTGCGACACAGATCTGCTTCTCTCTGGGAGTGGGGTTTGGTGTGCTAATTGCCTTTTCCAGCTACAACAAATTCAGCAACAACTGTTACAGGTAAAGACACACAGGGACAGGCAGGAGGGGGGTTCACAGAGACAGGCGGAGGACGGGGAGTTGCTTCTACACACACAAACACATGCACGCACCATAAGCAGGTGAATTACAATAACCTTTGAAGCTCCTTGAAACCCGACATGTCTTTGACACCATGCTGTGCAACAGACAGCCATGACACTCATCAAAACTGTCGATGTCTTTGAAAATCATCAGCATCCCGCAGGAGGCTTTTATGTTTTTTTGTTGCCTTTTTAAAAAATGTCTCTGATAACTGAAATATGACACCATCCACCTTGAGGATTCCTCCTTCAGCATAACACCAAATAATTGAAGCTATATTCTGACTGAATTGAGGGCTTGTGAATTTTTTGTAGGACAATGAGACCGTATGTGTGTATTTTTTCAACTCCTGCCAACTAATATATATATTCATTTTCTCCAGTCTAAATTATTCTGCAATCAAGACTAATGACAGCAATCTAGCATTATTTTTGTGTAAATTCAATTGACTGTGAGATGGCTGATGATTGCGATTTTTTTTTTTTACATTCTCATTTTGAACTGTTATTTTTTTGTTTGATTTTATTGATCCAGAGACGCCATCATCACTAGCTCCATCAACTCTTTAACCAGTTTCTTCTCTGGCTTTGTGGTCTTCTCCTTCCTTGGGTACATGTCCCACAAGCACAACGTAGCCCTGGATAAAGTTGCCAGAGATGGTATGGTTTTATTTGTCTGTGTTTGTAATGTGGTGTTTATATGGTAGATATTTGGTGGGAAACACTAGCATTTCGTTAAGGTGTTTCCACAAAAATGAATGATTATAAGCAAACCTTATTTTGCCAGCTTACCTGCCTTTCTATAAATTTGAAGTACATCTGGAGAAATTTGGAGCTCAGTTGGTTGAAATTCAACAGAACGTACTGCCCTTTATGTTAATGCACCCATACAGTTGTTAATTTCAGGTACCCCACAGCAGGCTAGTATTAACATTATTCAGGTCAATAGATTCTGAATAATGTACATTCTTTAATTATTCCAATAATCAAAGACATTTAAGATGAGCTACATTTAATTGCCAGGACTGTAATCACTGAAGAAAACCCACTACAACACGATGACTGGATTCAAATGCCACAGATGCCGTTAGTGGAACTGGATAGCTTTGTTGCTCACTAGTCAATTAAAGTTAGACATGATGTATAAACTCCTCTCCATCATATTGTACTTTAACAGTACTTTATATCCTCTTTTTAACCATCCATTTAGATTTTTAGCATCTAATTTGGAGGCTGCTTTTACGTCTGCTCCCATGTCAAATGCTCTAAAGGCTAATTTGTGTTTGTGCTGTCTTCTTTAGGTGCTGGTTTGGTGTTTGTCATTTACCCAGAAGCCATTGCAACATTACCTGGGTCATCAGTTTGGGCAGTTATATTCTTTATCATGCTGTTGACACTGGGCATTGACAGTGCTGTGAGTATGCCTTTTTTTTCTATATTTCTGATATAAATTGGGTCAGAGATGTTGTGATTTTGAATGTTGAATATTTCCGGGGTTTATGGGTATTTTAGTTTGTATACTGTAATGTAGAATGACATGCTCATCAGATCTTTAAATTGTGGAACGAATAATTTTCATTTAGCAAATTATATGTTTTGGATCGTCAGTGCAGCAATTATGCAATAGAAAGTGGGACATCTACAGTGATGTAGCAGCTCCCTTATTGCTGAATGTTTTCATTGTAACTCTTGTGTCTTCTGTTGCAGATGGGAGGGATGGAATCAGTGATAACTGGGCTGATTGATGAGTTTAAATTCCTCCACAAGCACAGAGAGCTGTTCACCCTCTTCATCGTCGTTTCCACCTTCCTCATATCTCTCTTCTGTGTTACAAATGTAATTATCATGCTGGGCAGTCTGATGTTGCATGTCGGCCTTGTTTATATATCTTTGCTCTGTGGTTAGACTGTACATACGTTTTATGTACTGAGTCTCTTATGAAGCACATCTCAGAATTTAGGGTTTTTTTTGTTCTGACTTTAACCTGTATGATAAAACTTAATTTAATAACACATATATTATTTTAGCCTACATCCATAACCATTTTTTCTGTCCCTCTCCAGGGTGGGATGTATGTGTTCACTCTGTTGGACCACTTTGCAGCAGGAACATCGATTCTCTTTGGAGTGCTTATTGAAGCCATCGGCATTGCATGGTTTTATGGTGAGAAAGAGGTGATGGGAGAAAAGAGGAAGGGAAATTTATGTTTTCATGGACAGCAAAGCTGATGCTGTATTAAGGGTTTGATGAAAAATCTTTTGGTATAGGTGTGCTGTGCCTCAATGCAACATAGTTTTATTAGACATAAGGATAGTGCAGCTGAGAGTCTATTGTCAATAATGGTTTACACCTCTCCAGTTTCTGTATTGTTAAGGTACAAGGATATACTGTAGTTGTGGTGCTCATAGGAGCTCAGTGAGGTTAAATGACCTGAGTTTTGCCTGCTGTCACTGTTACCTCTGTGTTCATTCAGCGGTGTTGAGCCACCACATAAAGAAAATTGCAGCTGGGGGAACAGGCAATTCCCATTTGTCATGGACAGGAGTCAGCTGTCTAATCGCTAGGTTGTAGATTGTTGTGGGTGGCAAGTGGGGGGGCTCAAAGTCAGTTTCTCTCCAGATGTCCACATTCTATTGACACTCGATTTTACACAGTCTTGCCATCATCTCTACAACAATATATGTTTTTTAGATCTTATTCTTCCAACACACCAAAACATCTATAAATGATTGTTTATCTCTACATGAGATGAGAAAGGTTTCTGGAGTGAATGAGTGATTTTCACAGTTCTTTTCCAGCACTTTCTCAGCACATGGAATAAATACTAGTTGTGTAGGAGTAAATAACTTACTATATGTTGTTGGTTTTAGCCTCAAAATTTAACCCCATGAGCTAATTAATAGATAAAGACCAAGTGCTTTATGTGTGTGTGGATATCAACCTTTGCATGCATTTTCTCCTATGGCATCACCAGCTGAAAACGAGGAAAATCCTTCATAGAGTGTGAAATGCTCAGTCCAATTTAGCAATACTATTCACAAATTAGTATAAAACAATCTAAAGGTCAAGGAAATGGTTGACCTGAGATATTGAGTTTCTTGTCTCATGTCTTCTAAACCTGACTGTGGAGAGATCCATAAAGGGCTAAATACTAACCAGGCCCTAGGCGGTGAGGTCAGCGTATTGCCCCACTTTGGTGGGTCCCGACCTTGGCAAGCCAGATAAATCAAGCCTAAGGCTTCAGTGGGCCTTTTTTCCAATCCTCATAACCGCTGACAGGAACCTTTGACCCTTGGCCACTGTGGACTTTCGTTCTGCTGTCCACTACATAAGTACATTTAGCTGTGCTGAATACCTGGTCGTCAGTCTGGATATATTCCTCTGCAGTGAGAGATGCCTCCAAGGCAGGAAGTCATGAGAAAAAAATGCACGGCCAGGTTTATCAGAGAAAGAAATTCATGATAAGGTATAAATGGTGCAGTAACTTAATACAGTTGCAGAGTGATTTTAGTTACTGAAATTGGTTAAATTGTGAATTTTATATTAACTAATAACCTATGGGTTACTGCATGGCCAACTTTTAATTTCATTTATAAAAGGACAGTACCCAAACACTGCTGTGAATGTAATACATAGTACAGTACATGCATTTGACAATTTTAGCTATGGCCGTATTTAACCATGCCTTGTGTTTCAGGAGTGGACCGATTCAGTGATGACATTGAGGAGATGATTGGCCAGCGACCAGGCATGTACTGGAGGCTGTGCTGGAAGTTTGTCAGCCCCTGCTTCCTCCTTGTAAGTCACTGCACAGACATATTGTACATTGAACCCTAACCAAGGCAATTTAAAATACATATTGCGATAAAAGCAGTGAGACTGTTAGTTTAACCTCATTAATTATACTTTTGGGACTGGAGATTCCAGTTTCCCTTGTACTGACTGAAACCGTTCTCATTATTTTTAACTTTTAGTCTGTCTGAATGAATAAAGTAGTTTTTCCACCACTACATACTGTATCCAACAACCCATCAATCCGGTGGCTACTATGGGCAAAACCAAACATCCCAGATTATTTTATTTTTTCCCACTACAATTTTTTACAGCATCTCCTCAAGAGCTCCTAGGCCATCTGAGAGATATACAGTGTATCAGGAGAGTACTCACAGCGCTTCACTTTTCCACATCTTATTATGTTATATCCTTATTCCAAAATGGATGAAATTTATTATTTTACAGTACCCCAATGACAACGTGAAAGAAGTTTGTTTAAAATCTTTGAAAATTTATAAAAACTTTTAAAAAGATTAAAAAAGCACATGTACATAAGTATTCAAAGCCTTTGCAATGACACTCAAAATTGAGCTCAGGTGCATCCTGTTTCCACTGAATCATCCTTGAGATTTTACAACTTAATCAGAGTCCACCGGTGGTCCATTCACTTGATCAGACATGGTTTTGAATGGCACACACCTGTCTATATAAGATCCCACAGTGAACATGCAAGTCTGTAGAGCTCTGAGACAGGATTGGGTACAGAAAAATTTCTGCAGCATTCAAGGTTCCAATGAGCACTGTAGCATCAATAGAAGAACAAGCAGGACTCTTCCTAGAGCTGGCCGCCCAGCCAAACAGTGCGATCAGGGGAGAAGGGCCTTAGAGGTCCAGCGTGTCTCTGTGGAGAGAGGAGAACATTCCAGAAGAACAACCAATTCTGCAGCACTCCACCAGTCAGGCCTAGAATGGCTAGATGGAAGCCACTCCTCAGTAAAAGGTTCATCTTCCAATAGCACCATGACCCAAAGCACACAGCCAACATAACAAAGGAGCTACTACAGGACAACTGCGTGAATGTCCTTGAGTGGCCCAGCCAGAGCCCAGACTTGAACCCCATTGACCATGAGCTTGAGAGGTCCTGCAGAGAAGAATGGGAGAAACTGCCCAAAAAATAGGTGCCCCAAGCTTGTAGCATCATACTCAAAAAGAATTGAGGCTGTAATTGGTGCCAAAGGTGCTTCAACAAAAGATTTCACTTTCTTCACTTTCACTTTCTAACTTCTTTCACGTTGTCATGATGGGGTATTTTTTGTAGAATTTGAGTAAAATAATGAATTTCATGAATTCCCTTTTGAAATAAGGCATAACATAACAAAATGTGGAACAAGTGAAGCACTGTGAATACTTTTCGGGTGCACTGTAACTCCTCTAGTGTGTAGTATGTATAATAGAAGAACGGTCATTCCTACTTAATACCTAATCTACTTTAGCAGCCTAAAGATACATTTAGAAAACATTCCTTGTCAACAAATGACACAGACAGGATTGATAAATTCTCTTCAACTCTGGATTTTAGGGAAGGAGAGGATTTAAAGTAAGATTCTGGATTTTGGCAATCAGTCAGATTCTTGTTTACACCTGTAGTTAATGCAAGGCATTTTCCATGGGAGGCTGAGAGGTGTGACTTTGACCTGGGATGATGCGGGGCGTAGCTTATATAAGCCCACGTCATCAGGCAAAATGTCCCTTCAAAATCTTCTCGCCAAGATTCTGAGTGACAGAGAACTCTGGCGGTCATCCAGAATTCATAGAACCGTAGTTACATACGTAACGCTCGTTCTATTTCATTCTTCCTGACCACCAGAGGCAGTGCTTAACACTGGATGACTACTACCAACGTCGTCACGAGGAATCCCACCTTACCGGGAACGGTCAGAGGG